>JXTB01000109.1:295576-345806 GCA_002914805.1 Parasponia andersonii | reverse complement strand
AAATTCTTTTAAAAATTGATATTTTTTAATAAAAATAATACCAAAAATTGAAAAAAGTATGATTTCTGTATTTTTGTAATTTTTTTTATTTTTTATAAGTAAAACTATTAGAAAATTTATAAGCTATTTTCCTAAAATAGTTGGGGTAAACCCGACCTTCTACTATATATCTTCTACTAGAGACCTTCTACTGTAGATCTTCTACTGGAGGGTTAGGCCAGGCCTAGCCCACGATTATATAAAGCTCCCTTTTCAAAGTTTTAGATCAGGCTTTTAGTATAGAAATCATCATTCTAATTCATAGTTCCTCCGATGATTGAATCTCCTTGTCATTTTGTAATGAAATAGGCTTTACCTGTTATCACGCTCTCATTCACATGAGTCTGGCCCTACATGACAAAACCATCTGAAGCCACTTTAGCCCTAGGAATAAGAATTATCACGTAATATCAATTTCTTGCTCACTCACTAAATTTCCTTCCTCATTAATACTCAAACAATAATATTGTTTCAAGTGCCAACTTCATAAGCCTGGAAATGGCCTCAGAGTTCTTTCCCTTATCCAAACTTTCCACCCAAAAGAATAAAAGTAATGGCATTGAACTAGTCTAACAAAAAGTCAGTTCCACTGAATTCTCTAGAGTCAGGCAACTCTCAATATTATATAGATAGAGTAAAAGTAGGCTGCATTAGTTTTTAAGGCGATCAAAACATCCATATAAGTAGAAACATTGCGAAACGTTTTGTATGAAACAATAAATAGTCATCGGTCGATGATGAACTGAACTTGAGCTGACAATTCCCGGCCAGAAGCTAACATGCATTTGAATTAAAAAAAAAAAAAATAGGAATAGTGAAAACCAAACTCCTTGTAGGACTACTTAATCTCCTACCCTGTATGATTTTCCCTGCCTTCTTCATCTTTAGAATTTATCATTTCCCTAAAATGGTCAGACTCAATTATTTTAATTAAACTCGTTGGTCAAATCAATTCTAGTTTATAAGAAATTGATATCTTTTTGAGTTTTGGGTGCAATACTATATATCAAACCCCACGGAGAGATTTCGGTGCGGTTTTTAATAAATAATTCGTTAAAGCTATCAACTTGGATATCAAAACCAATATCTTCTATTATTAGGAGAAGTTAATTATAGGTAACGAAATTTAGATCATAACAAACTTCTACGTCTTATTTTGAAGCCATTTGTGTTGTTTGGACTCTATAAAGTGCTTTTAGAGCTATTTCATTTGGAAGAGCAAGATGAACAAATCATTCCATTAATGTGGATTCTACATATTTTGATTTGATTTGTCAATTGAATCAGCATTTGATCGATAGCAAAAGACTGCCTACTTTGAATTCCAGTGGGTACTTCGTTTTTCCGAATTGTCGGATATCTTCAACACCCCTAATCATATGATGCAATATCATTTTGTGATGCTCATTTACCATACAAAAGAACTTTTTTTTTTTGTTTGTCATACATAATTAAAAAACATAACCATTTTTCATATTGCTTTCTTTTCTTTTCTTTTCTTTTCTTTAACCATTTTTCATATTGCTTTCTTTTCTTTTCTTTTCTTTTCTTTTTTCAATGAAAATAAACTTACTAATAAGTTATATATCATAAAATAGTTTCAACTTACCTGACATAGATATGGCCATCTGTAGTAGTATCAAAAGTATTAGGTTTGACCAAGTCAACATAATATAATTATAAATTTAGGTCAGACTATGTTGCTGAAATTTTTTCCAAAAACGTATTTTTTTAAAAAAAAAAACTTAGAAAACATTTATGTGCATATATTTTGTATTTCTTCGATGGGTATCACAATATTTACCCTTTGATGTTACTTTAATTTGCACCATTTGATTATGGTTGGATGATTATGATGAGTTATGTACTTTGTACCGAAAAATCAGTTATATTTTATATTTTTGAATACATGTGAAAAGATATTTATTGCTTTAAATGGTGATAGACCTGATCATTTGGAGTTTTTTTTTTTTCATTCGCATTCGATTGTCCTTTTCTATTACATATATAATATTTTATTTATGATTATATTTGCATATCCAGTGACAGACCCAAATTGGGTCCAGCCCCCACCCCTCAATTTTTTAAAATTGTATTTTAACCACATAAATTATCTTATTTTCTCTAATGTACCACTATTTGCCCCGCTTAATTTTTTGTGTCTCTATGCATCTACTTGTTTCTTCTGCAAATTATCAATTAGTTTTCTTTTCATATTATTTCTCTAGATTTATCTTCTCACTAACTTTAATTATAATTTATTGGTTTTAATCGACAAGGGTGATTATATTTAATTATGTAAATTTTACTATCAATTAAATGATAAAGAATTTAATAAAATTAAATACAATTTTTAAAAATATATTTTGCTATTATCATTTATCCATAGACTTTGTTTCCCTTTTTCATATACGTGTATTTTTATTTACTATGATTTTTCATATAGTTTATTTTCGTAAAATATTATTGAGCCATATATATTGAAATATTATTTTTTACAAAAAAAAGTAATAAATAAAAAATGCCTAATTCTCAATGAAAAAACTGATATAGTTTAAAATCTAGTATAATGGAAATCGAATTTTGAAGAGATTCTTCTATTTTCTAGGCTTTTCATCTCACAGGAATGCCCAATTAGAATAAAATTTTAAATCTGTCACTGTACATATCGATATTTATTTTATTTAGATGTGATTGTTATAACTAACTAATCAGTTGTGGGGTCCATTCTTAGATTATGTACCACGTGAACGATTAAGTGGCAGAACAGGTCACAGGGGGGCACACCGTTCGACATGTGTCCAAAAAGATCGCTTAAAAGTCACGCGAGTCACAAGTGTTATGTATTGGTCCATGGGCTGTCCGAGGCCAGGGCCGAATCCATCCCAGACCCTGGACGGGTTCGGCCTAGTCCAATTCTTATCTCAACAGGTGGGGGTCAGGAGCCTCGAGGGTCTTCCGCCAGAAGACCATAAGAGGCAGCGCACTACTCTAGACCTAGACAGGGCATTTAATGCGATCCTGGGTAGGTATGTGCATTGGGCAAACCGCCCTAACAGAACGGCGGTTTGTCAAAGTCTCGCCACCGGCAGGCTCGAGCCATAGGGGACGACAGAAAGCAGGTCACAACGATGCAAGGAAAGTCACGGTAACCACAACTCGTGAATTTTGGAGTAAGTCACGATGAGAAAAGGTACTCGATCCTGGGATTGAGAGCTAGGAAACTCCCAGTTCTAGGACTATATATATATGAGCCTTGCCTCCCCCTGAGAGGATATACAGAGACATATACAGAGAAAAATTTAATATTTGCTACTCAACCTCAGGGATAAACAATTGACTTAAGCATCGGAGAGTCTTTGCAGGTGGCCACCCCCGCCTCTCTGACCCGACCTGAAGTTAAAAGCACTCTGGGATATCAAGGATACGTAGACAGTTGGTAGATACAACATCAGTAGTTCAGAAATACGTGGATAGCCGGTAAGAATCACACCAACAGTTTGGCGCCGTCTGTGATAAACTTTGAGCGCGAGAGAAAGAGTAAGAGTCTCACGATCGCGTTCTCCCCGAACAAAAAGCCATGCAACGTCAAATGGCACCCTCAAGAATGACAACCAGTAGCACATATCCCGACGCTGAAGGGAGCTCCTGGGAAGCACGACCAGGTCTGGAGCAAAAGCTAGACAAAATGCTTGCCGCCTTGACAAAAGTAAACCGGAAGGCAGATATGGCCCATGAGGCTGTCCTGGGCTTAAAAGATGAAGTCGCAGAAGTTCGTAGAAATAATGCCCACCTTGAAGGGCTGCTGGCAAGCGAAGCTAGGAGCGGACGAAGGGAAGACTTTGATGAAGAGGTCCAGTAAGAGTCTGGGAGCCAACCGCTGAAGGAAGTCCCTGCCCCATCCAGATCGCGGATGCGGGGGGAGTGATAAAGCCAGACAAGGCCTTTCCGAGCCAGAGCGGCAGTGGACAGAAGATACCAGGAAAGCCCAGAAGGTATGCTTCCCAACTAGAAACAAGAGAAGATAGCGGAGCTGAGTAAGAGGCTCGGGGCCCATCACAGCCAGACCCCCGATGATCTGGCAGAACAGACCGTGCGAGGGATCAACCGGATGGCCTTCGCCGATTGGATCAAGCTGGAGCCCAAGCCGAAGGACTTCACGACCCCGACCTTCAGACGTTTGAGGGAAAGACCGACCCCCTCGAGCACATATATCATTTTCAGCAGAAGATGGCCCTAGAAACTAGGGACGAGGCTGTGACCTGCAAAGTCTTCTCCACCACCCTGGTAGGGCCAGCCCTGTTGTGGTTTAGGCAACTCCCGAAGAAGTCTATAAACGGGTTTGAAGATTTTTGCAAACTTTTCTTAAAGCAATACGCGGTCGTCTGGAGGCAGCAGAAAACTATATGAGATCTCGACTGGTTAGAGCAATCTGTGAACGAGTCTCTAAGAGAATACTTGTCGCGTTTCCTAGAGGTAATGTCCTTAGTGCATAACGCCGACTCGGCCTAAGCCGCGAGCTCGTTCGTCAGGGGCCTGCAGCTAGGATCGATGTTGTCGGACCATCTGCTTTTGAATTTGTCGTACGACATGACAGACATCCAGGCAAAATTGGAAGGAGTATTTAGGGTACTGGAAAGCCACCAGAAAGCGCCCAAGGCCTCCACCGCGATAACGACAGCGCCGATGCAAACCCCAACCACGCAACGAACAAAGAGGCTTGCACCGGCCTAGGGGCCAGCTCTGAAGCAGGGATCCCCAAACCAAGGCAGTCAAGAAAGTGGCAAGAGGAGGAAGACGTTTAAGGACCCTCTGCCGAAGTACGAGCTTAATACGCCGATCGATGTGATCTACCTCTAGAACAAGGACAGGGGCATTTTCAAAGACCCTCCCAAATCCGGTGTTCCTGAGCACATAAAGAACAGGAGTAGGTACTGCCAATTTCACAAAGATCATGGGCATGATACCATCAACTGCCGTAGTCTTTATGTGCAGGTTATGATGACGATCCAAGCCGGTAAGTTAAAGCAGTACGTGAAGACGGGCAGAAGCTAGTGGAAGGAGGATGTCACCGGGCCTGAAAAAGGAAAGCAGACCCAAGCCTCCAGGTCAGGGGAGCAGGCTCTGAGGATAGTGCTGATGATCAAAGGTAGACCAGAGCCGAACCAGAGTCAGGAGGAGAAGGAAAAATGCCAGAAAAGAACCGAAGAGAGGGCGAAGTACCTGAGGGGCATGGGGGATTCTGTTAACCACCTGACGATGGGAGAAAACTACGCCTCAGCCGCCCCCATCGCCTTCATCCAGCAAGACTTGGCCACGGTTCGCCTGCCTCATGATGACCCCCTGGTGATTAAGCTATAGATCGACTCCACGTTGGTTGGAAGGGTCCTGGTCGACGGCGGGAGTAGAGTCGACATCTAGTTCCTCAGCACGTTCAAAAACATAGGCCTGAATCGGAGCGCGCTCAGGCCGACCTGTCAGCCGCTGTTCACCTTCGACAACAAAGGTCAGCGTCGTAACTCTGAAGGTCTGTGCCGCGGAGAGGTGCCTGGATGTAAACTTTGTCGTCATCGATTGTTAGTCCTCCTTTAACATTATCATGGGGAGAGGGTGGATCCACACCATGCATGGGGTCGGCTCTACCCTCCACCAGGTCTTAAGATGTCTATCAAGGGATAGTACTTATACGATAGACATTAATGGAGACCAGGCCTCCGTGAGGAAATGTTTTTCAACCGCCCTGAGGGGAGCCGATGCGAGCGCAAGCACCTCGATAGGGGACAGATAGCAATCAAATGACCACTTGCCAGCGTACATGAAGTGGATCGAGGAGGAGTTCGATAGGCCAAAAACCACGATTGAGGAGCTGGTGACGGTCCCTTTGAAAGAAGTAGAACTAGGGAAGGTAGTCTTGATTAGGACCCTGCTGACCGAGGAGGAAAAGAGTAAGTTGTTGGAATTCCTTAGGCAAAATAAAGACATCTTCGCGTGGTCCCACGATGACATGCCCGGAATAGACCCTACGCACGCCTGCCACCGATTGAATGCAGACCCCAATTTTTCTCTAGTCAGACAGAGGCCCCGAAGGTTCACGCTAAAGAAAAACAGGGCGATCAACAAGGAGGTAGAGATGCTACAGGAGAACGGTCTGATCATGAAATGTATATACTCGTGCTGGTTCTCCAACTCGGTGGTGGTGAAGAAGAAAAACGGCGATGACCGTACTTACATAAACTTCACCAATCTGAACAAAGCCTGCCCGAAGGATAGCTTCCCCATGCCGAAGATCGACCAAATAGTCGATGCAACAGCTGGATTCGACAGGATGAGTTTCCTAGATGCCTACTCTGGATACAACCAGATCCATCTATACAAGGAAGACCAGATCCACATGGCATTCATTATGGAGCGAGGTCTGTTCTGTTACAGACGCATGCCTTTTGGCTTGAAGAATGCAGGGGCAACATACCAGAGGCTCATGAACAAAATGTTCACTGAGCTACTAGGGAAGACGATGGAGGTCTACATCGACGACATGGTCGTAAAGAGCAAAGAAGCTTCAGACCATCTAGGACATCTGAACGAATGTTTCCAGATTCTGAGGCAATACCAAATACGTCTGAACCCTAAGAAATGTGCATTCAGGGTATCCTCCGGCTAGTTCCTGGGGCACATCGTGAGCAGAAGGGGTATTGAGGCCAACCTGACCCACTTATCCTCAACCGCAGATGTACAAAGACCCTCAATCATTCGGGAGGTCCAGCGCCTAACCGGGAAGATAGCCGCTCTCAGTCGGTTCATCTCTAAAATGTCTGACCGATGTAAGTCTTTCTTCCAGTGCATAAAGAAAAGCTCAACAGCCGTTTGGGAGGAGGAGCAAGACAAGGCACTGGCAGAGCTCAAGCTGTACTTAAGTCACCCGTCTATCCTAGCTTCCCCAGCAAAGGGGCAACACCTATATGCTTATTTGGCAGTGCCCGAAGTAGCGATCAATGTTGTATTGTTCATCGAGAAAGACAACAAGCAGAAACCAGTATTTTATGCAAGCTGCATGCTCATGGATGCCGAGACGCGAAACAATATGGCAGAGAAACTGGTCCTCGCTTTGGTCAACGCTAAGAAAAGACTCAGGCAATACTTCGAGGCACACTCGGTTACGGTGTATACAGATTTCTCTATCCGACAAATCTTGGCCAAACCAGACCTATTGGGACGACTGACCAAGTAGCCCATCGAGCTAGGTATATACGACATCGAGTATCAGCCACAAGTGGCGAAGAAATGGCAATTCATGGCAGACTTCCTAGTGGAAATCCAATCTTTCGACGAGCCACACGACCCACTTCAGACGTCTTCGCCTCACTTCACTTCAGCCTGGACTCTCTACACTGACGGATCCACGAACGCCTCGGGATCAGGAATCGGAATAGTTCTACAGACCCCAGTAGAACTCAGGGTAGAGAAAGCTTTGAGGCTTAGTTTCCAGGCAACGAACAATGAGGTAAAGTATGAGGCACTGCTACAATGTCTTGAGCTGGCTCTGCACTTCGGAGTAGAGAACATTGCAGTAAGGACTGACTCGCAGCTGACCGTGGGTCAGGTCAGGGGAGACTTCGATATAAAAGAGCCAAGATTACACAAGTACTTCTCCAGGATAATGGGGTGAAAGCCCGCTTTAGCAATTTTGATATCGGATAGATACCCAGGGAGATGAACCAAAAGGCCGATGAGCTAACTAAAAGTGCATCATCGGGGGGACGACCGAATACACAGAGATTCTGCTAGAGAAGGAAAACACCAGAGACCCTTTGGAGACCCCCGCATGCCACATGTTTGCAACTGACTCTGAAGACGAGGGTTGGATGAGACCCATCACCCAATACCTGGTGTTGGGAAACCTGCCCGTGGACCCCCAAAAAGCGAGGTCGATCAAACTGAAGGCTGCCTGATACTTGATGGTGGGGGTTCGACTGTATAGAAGATCAACGATGGGACTAACGTTGAGGTGCGTAGGCCCCATCGAGGCACAGAAGCTGATGGAGGAAATCCACGAGGGAGCATGTGGCAATCACTTTGGTGGGCGTAGCCTCACCCACAAGGCCTTAACGGCTGGATACTTCTAGCCATACATGATGACCGAGGCAGCCCAGTTTGTCAAGAACTATGCCAAATGTCAGAGGTTCACCCCAATGAAGTGCCAACCTATGGAGGAACTCCATTCAAACATAACTCCTTGGCCCTTCATTAAATAGGGTCTAGAAATCATCGGAGAGCTCCCTAGAAGTCCAAAGGGAAGAAGGTATGTCTTGCTGGCCACCGATTATTTCACCAAATGGGTAGAAGCTGAAGCCTATGCGACCGTCAATAAGGCAGACACGATTAACTTTATTTGAAAAAATATAATCTGCCGATATAGAATCCTGAAAGAGATACACGCTGATCATGGCACACAATACTGGAACGCTAAGATTAAGGAGTTGTGTGAGTTATATGATATAAAGCTCAACTTCTCATCCGTAAACTATCCTCAGGGGAATGGCCAGGGAGAAGCAACGAACAAGGCCATATTCAGCAATATAAAAAAGAATTTACAGGAGGCTAAAGGAAGGTGGTTAGAAGAGCAACCGGCCGTCGTGTGGGCCCATCGAACCACAGAGTGGAGATCAACGGGAAGAACACCGTTCGCCATGGTCTACGGGTCAGAGGCTGTGATCCCGACCAAGATTGGCCTCCCGACCCTTCGCTCTGAAGTGGTAAGAGATGCCTCACTAAATGAGCAGCAGCTAAGCTACAACACAAACCCCCTGGAAGAAACAAGGGATATGGCCCTGATCCATCTGGCTTCGTATCACCAGCAGGCTAGGTCTTACTACACAAAGAAGGTTAACGCTCATCGATTTAACACCGGGGATTGGGTCTTGAAGGTCAGAATAGGAAATTCCTCGAAGCTAGACTCTAATTGGGTCGGGCCCTACGAGATGATCAAGGCGCTTGACAATGGTGCGTACATCCTGAAAGAACTCAAGACTGGGAAAAGCCTACCAAACACGTGGAATGCCCAGCACTTGAAAAAGTACCACGTGTGAGATGCATGTAAATACTATTAGACACATGTAAATTCTTATATTATTAAACAGCTTAATTCCAAAACAGGTCAAGGCTTCTGCTACACGAACTTATGCTTTGGATTGCTATGAAAAAGGGCCTGCCCCCAGTGCCAGACCCCACGAACTATTCGTGCAAATAAAGATCGTGCTATGAGAATCACATCACGCAATAAAATGCTTGTCGATGGCCCAAGAAAACATACGAGGAGGATTAAGTTGTGCAATAAAATGCTTGTCAGCAGACATCAATAAAGATCGTACTATAGGAGTCACATTGCACAATAAAATGCTTGCTGATGGCTCGAGAAAATGTACGAAGAGGAATGAGCTGTGCAATAAAATATTTGCCAGCAGACCTCAATAAAGATCATACTATGAGAATCACATCGCGCAATAAAATGCTTACCGATGGCCCGAGAAAACGTACGAAGAGGAATGAGCTGCGTAATAAAATACTTGCCAGCAGACCTCAATAAAGATCGTACTATGGGAATCACATCGCGCAATAAAATGCTTGCCGATAGACCTAGAAAATGTAAGAAGAGCAATGAGCTGCGCAATAAAATGCTTGCGAGCAGACCTCATCAAAAATCGTACTGAGGAGATCACGTCGCTCATCGACGACCCGAGAAAACGTACAAAGGGCAACAGGCTGCGCAGCAAAAAACTTGCCGCCGACCTTCAAGGAATACCTGCAGGTTGGGGAAGAATTAAGCGATAAGACCCTCCCTAGAGAGCACCTAAGCTAAGCATGAGCCAAAGGTAAACGGGGTCAGGGTCTACCTGTTGGAAGTAGACCCTCCCCAAGGAGCACCTTAGCTATGCATAAGCCAAAGGTAAACAGGGCCAGGGTCTACCCGTTGGAAGTAGACCCTCCCCAGAGAGTGCCTTAGCTACGCATGAACTGAAAGTGAACAGAGCCAAGGCCTACCCGTTGGAAGTAGGCTCAGACAAGACCAAGCACGAAAGTAGAAATTAAAACCAAATTCTGTTTATTATTGCTTGAATTACAGGATGCATGGTCAACACGGACGCAGACCAGGTGTCTCTATTTGTAAGAAGCAGGTCTTAGACAGACTCGCAAGGACACATCAGAGTGGTAACGCCCTATGCGCTCCCGGAGAGAGCCAAGCCCAGGCCTCTTCCTCTGCAGTGACGGGTCCAAACAGTTGTCGACGAATCCTTGGAGCTGGTTCCTGGCGCGTTTCCATTTAGGGTCAGAGAAGTCTAGCCATACGCGCGGATCATATTCTGCTAAGACAAGTCATAACAGAAATTATACATCCTCAAAGCCGGACGAGCCAGTACTCACGTCCTGATCTCCGAAGCTAACCTCATCGGTCATAGCATAAGGATAATTCACTAATAACTCCACATCATATACGATTGGGCCGGACCCAGAAGTCGGGCGGACCGCTGACAAGGGAATGGCATCGTATATGATGTCCGACCCTGATCACGAATGCAGGCAACAAAAACAAACAACACAGAATAAGTGTAAGAAAAGTACGACGTTTTATTATTTAAACAAGTGCTTGCAACAGGGGTCAACTTTACAAGATGCGGTCAGCACTTTACAAATACACAAAAGAGCGAGAGGCCCTAATTACCTCCGGCGAGGGGAGCGATGCCAGCTTCGATGCTTGGACCAGCTTCAGCAGAGAACAGCATACCGGGGTCAGAATCATCGCTGGACAAAACGACCACACTTGACCCTCTGCCAATCAAGGCGCCAGGGCCAGGCTGACCCCCAGGAATCTTCGTGGCTTGTTCTGGCAGACCAGAAGTAGGGACAATCTCTCTGGAGACAGAAGCAGATATAGAGGGTTGGTCTTTTTCTTCGTCGAGCATCTTCAGTACATCGGTAGGGTACACGATGTTAATATTGTCCCCTAAATGCTGCATGTAATACCTGACGGAATAATGGTCCCTCTTGACACCCTTTTACTCATCAAACTAGTCTGGTGTTTCCATCTCCGCGTGGTCCTCGAATTCCATGTTCTCCCAGCCCTACCTGTAGCTCTCCGCAGAAAGGATATCCACTTGCCTCTGGTACCTTGTCTTCAGCTTCTCTGCATCCGCCAGTCTATCTCTCAGCGCCGCTAGCCTCAGCTCCACTTGCCGCTGCGATAAGTCGATCAAAAAAGTGTTAATATTGGCGAGATCTTCGCCATGCTTGCGAGACAACTCGACATAAGCCTCCATCAGTATTTTGTGATCCAAGTAGAGATGTCGGATTACCTCGTTGGACCGGTCAAGCCTATGCTGCAAGGAATGGGCCTCTAGCTTGGCTTTTGCCTTGGCTTTTCTCGCCTCTTTAGCCTCGTCGATGGCTCTATCACGAGCAATGAAAGCCAGCCATATCTCCTCCCATGCGTACTACAACTCCTGCTCCTTGAACTTGAGCTCGGCTTGGGCCAGCCTGGTAGTCTCTACCTCGGCCAACTTGGTGACTAGCTCCTCGCGCTTGGCCCTCTCGATGCTCAAAGCATGGGCCACCATGCTACTGACCCTAGCCTCATCCAGGCTCTGATATAGATCGAAGTCTTCCCTCAATGTGGCAAGGGCGGCCTCGCTCTACTCGACCGTCACAACACAGGCTTTCAGCTGCCCGATCAGCTCATTAACACGAGAGGAATAGAAGGACTAAACGGCGGCTAGCTGCAGAATATAAGAAAAGGGGTTAGTGTTCAACAAAGATATTGAAAAACATGGAGGTGATAGCCAGACGAGCCAAACTTGCGCAAGGCTGCGGCTAGCAACGAGGTCTACGTTCTCTAGGGAGAGCGCCTCCAGCTCAAACTCCGCGATTGGACCCTCTCCCTGGGTGTTATCTATGTCTGGGAATGTGATTCCACCTCGCCGATCTCGAGGACACCTTCACCCCCCACCGAGCGCACTCTAGTAGCTTCTTTCGACGCTTCCAAAGTGGCGAAAGTAGGGGCGGTGGAAAGCAGGGCATCGCCAGGCACACCTTCGGTGACAGCTAGAGGTAGCACGTCCTCAGCATAAGAAGCTGCGGTGACTGCTGCTGCTTCGGCGACTTTGGCTACCACCTCCCTCAGAGACCCGCCTGGCTGTAATTTTTCGGTCTTGTCTTGACCAGCATCCTTAGACGAGCCGCCTCGCATAGACCTTCTCCTCCTTATGAGGGTCAAGGTAGCCTCGTCGTCATCGTTGTCAGAAGAAGAGGCAGTTATGCCTCTCTTCCCCGCCAGTCTTTCCTTCTCTTTGGACGAATCGGCTTTGTGACCCCTCTTCATGGAGACCGGAGGAGGGGAAGACAGCCGAGACTTCAGCCTCAGAGCCCTCTACTGAGCTTGGCAATCTCCCCATGGGAGCGAGCAGCACCGGACCTTGCACCTGCCTTCGAACTAGAGCTAGGGGCGGAGGAATTCGGTGCAGCGGGCTCCCCTGGCAAGCTCAAAGGCGCCCCTTTGCCATACACGATCTTTATGGCCGGCGCCTCCCGAATCGCGAGCCTGCCCGCCTCGGAGGAAGGCATTACGGGCGTTTCACCCCCGGACACAAACAGATCCTTCAGGTCGTCGTCCAAGCCCGTTCTTGGGGTGACAACTCCTTACCCCCTGACCTCTTCCTCAGAGGACACCACCAGACGCCGACCAGCGGGGACCTTGGATTGGGCTCTGTATGCAACAATACTCCCTTTGGCCGGGGAAGGGTCTGCCGAAGGGCCTGCGTCCGAACCTATAAGAGCAAGCAACGTGATTAGAATGCAACCTTGACCTGATCGACGGAACCCTAGGATACTAGATGAACTCACCCCTAACCCGCTTGGGGGCAGCGGTTTCTTCTTGTCGGAGCCTGACACACTCATCGGTCACGAGCTTCACTGCCTCTTCGAGCTTGTGATTGGTCGGTGCCACCAGGTCATAGGGACCTGCCAGCTGGCTTGAGGCCGTGATCTGACGACCCACCATGGCGATATGACTCTGCTCGTCCCGGCGGAACCGGTTCAGAGCTGAGGCATCAAGCTGGCTCCGAAGGTACTTGGTGATGATCCAAGTGTCCAACAGAAAGAGGATATACGAGACCATCCTCAGTATCATGTTCATCACCTGAGGATGCAAGACAGCCTGAATGTGTTGGCAGTCCCCAGAGGACCCGAAGATAACGATCCCCTCTAACTCCTTGAGCCGTCCTGCCGACAACCGTGGCTCGAACCTGTTTTCCTCCATATAGGCTATGCAAAGCAAAACATCATGAGTAAAAAAGGACAAAGTGCACGCAGACCCAAAGATCACGACTCAATACTTACTTTTCAGAAAAAAATGGGGGAATTTGGAAACGCTCTCCGTTCACCCAGGGAGAGCACTACGTCCCTTCGACGGCATACAGCTTGGAGTGGGAATTCCATTGTTTGTCCGACCTCGGCAAGCCCCAAAAAACGTGACATCCCAGGAGCAGCTGGAGGTAGAAAATGGAGTAAGAGCTCTTTTTGGGGATGAGGATGAGCTTATAAGCGTAAAAGACCATCTCTAGGTCGATATACACGTTGAGGAGGACCGACAGGACAGAAAGCCCCATCAGGATCATGACCCTGTTAGCATTCAGTTGCATCGGGTGAATCCCGGTAAGATTGAAGAACTGGTAGACTAGGAGAGAAAAGGGAAACCGCAGCCATTCCAAGTGCCTCCTCCCCAAAACAATAGAGACTTCAGGGGTAGAAGGGCGAAGGTACCAGTCCGCCGGGCCCTCGACCCTTTCTAAAATAACTCCACCAGGGAAGCAGAGTTGCCTCCTTAATGAGCCTAACTCAGAATCTACGACGGGGTAGAGTTTCTGACTTTGGTTCGGGACCATTGTTTTGGATGCGATCAAAGAGAGCGAAAGGTTCTAGAAGAGGGGAGATTCAGAAACCCTAAGATTTGAGAAAGCTTGAATATCTAGAGATTTTGATGTAGTAAGAAATGAGCACGAGCATGGATTTTATAGAGGGGGAGCCGAAGAGTCTTCCTTAGAGAAGAACAGTGCAAGGAAGATGGAAGCACTAGAATTTCAAAAATTTGAAAAATCGTGACACGGGATAGCGTGAACCAGCGTCAGTAATTTGGGAGAAATGACGGTAAGGGACCATGTGTACCCCTAAAATTGGAGGACTGGAGACACGATTTCCCCACTTGATGGATGCAAATCCATTAAATAGGGAAATAGGGGCATTTGTGGGACCCGTTCCTAGATCATGTACCACATGAACGATTAAGTGGCAGAACAAGTCACAGGGGGGCACACCGTCCGACACGTGTCCAGAGAGACCACTTAAAAGCCACGCGAGTCACATGTGATACCGCATGGGTCCATGGGCTGTCCGAGGACAGGGCCGAATCCATCCCAGACCCTATATGGGTTTGGCCCAGTCCAATTCTTACCTCGACAGCTGAGGGTCAAGAGCCTCGAGGGTCTCTCGCCAGAAGACCATGGGAGGCAGTGCACTACTCCAGACCCAGACAGGACATTTAATGCGATCCTAGGTAGGTGTGCGCATTGGATAAACCGTCCTGATAGAATGACGGTTTATCAAAGTCCCGCCCCCAGCAGGCTTGAGCCATAAGGGACGGTGGAAAGCAAGTGAAAACGATACAAGGAAAGTCACGGTAACCACGGCCCGTGATTTCTAGAGTAAGTCATGATGAGAAAAGATACTCGATCCCGGGATTAAGAACTANAAAAAATGGGGGAATTTGGAAACGCTCTCCGTTCACCCAGGGAGAGCACTACGTCCCTTCGACGGCATACAGCTTGGAGTGGGAATTCCATTGTTTGTCCGACCTCGGCAAGCCCCAAAAAACGTGACATCCCAGGAGCAGCTGGAGGTAGAAAATGGAGTAAGAGCTCTTTTTGGGGATGAGGATGAGCTTATAAGCGTAAAAGACCATCTCTAGGTCGATATACACGTTGAGGAGGACCGACAGGACAGAAAGCCCCATCAGGATCATGACCCTGTTAGCATTCAGTTGCATCGGGTGAATCCCGGTAAGATTGAAGAACTGGTAGACTAGGAGAGAAAAGGGAAACCGCAGCCATTCCAAGTGCCTCCTCCCCAAAACAATAGAGACTTCAGGGGTAGAAGGGCGAAGGTACCAGTCCGCCGGGCCCTCGACCCTTTCTAAAATAACTCCACCAGGGAAGCAGAGTTGCCTCCTTAATGACTTTGGTTCGGGACCATTGTTTTGGATGCGATCAAAGAGAGCCCATTGTTTTGGATGCGATCAAAGAGAGCGAAAGGTTCTAGAAGAGGGGAGATTCAGAAACCCTAAGATTTGAGAAAGCTTGAATATCTAGAGATTTTGATGTAGTAAGAAATGAGCACGAGCATGGATTTTATAGAGGGGGAGCCGAAGAGTCTTCCTTAGAGAAGAACAGTGCAAGGAAGATGGAAGCACTAGAATTTCAAAAATTTGAAAAATCGTGACACGGGATAGCGTGAACCAGCGTCAGTAATTTGGGAGAAATGACGGTAAGGGACCACGTGTACCCCTAAAATTGGAGGACTGGAGACACGATTTCCCCACTTGATGGATGCAAATCCATTAAATAGGGAAATAAGGGCATTTGTGGGACCCGTTCCTAGATCATGTACCACATGAACGATTAAGTGGCAGAACAAGTCACAGGGGGGCACACCGTCCGACACGTGTCCAGAGAGACCACTTAAAAGCCACGCGAGTCACATGTGATACCGCATGGGTCCATGGGCTGTCCGAGGACAGGGCCGAATCCATCCCAGACCCTATATGGGTTTGGCCCAGTCCAATTCTTACCTCGACAGCTGAGGGTCAAGAGCCTCAAGGGTCTCTCGCCAGAAGACCATGGGAGGCAGTGCACTACTCCAGACCCAGACAGGGCATTTAATGCGATCCTAGGTAGGTGTGCGCATTGGATAAACCGTCCTGATAGAATGACGGTTTATCAAAGTCCCGCCCCCAGCAGGCTTGAGCCATAAGGGACGGTGGAAAGCAAGTGAAAACGATACAAGGAAAGTCACGGTAACCACGGCCCGTGATTTCTAGAGTAAGTCATGATGAGAAAAGATACTCGATCCCGGGATTAAGAACTAAGAAGCTCCCAGATCTAGGACTATATATATATGAGCCTTGCCTCCCCCTGAGAGGATAGACAAATAAACATATACAGAGAAAAATTTAATCTTTGCTACTCAACCTCAGGGATAAACAACTGACTTAAGCATCAGAGAATCTTTGCAGGTGGCCACCCCCGCCTCTCCGACCCGATCTGAAGTTAAAAGCACTCTAGGGTAGCAAGGATACGTGGACAGTTGGTAAATACAATATCAGCAGTTCAGAGACATGTGGACAGCCGGTAAGAATCGTACCAACATCAATATGATATGATATGCAGGATGAGGATGTAAAAATCGATAACCCATCTCTATCTTTCTCCACAGATCTTTTCTCTGCCTCTGCAAGTCGCTCCTCTCCTTGCAAGTCGCTCTTCTCCTTCTCTTAGCAGGTGCTTCCACTACCAATAAGGAGGCTCTTTCTTTTTCCTGGTATAAGTTTTCTTTTTTACGTTTTTCTTATTGTTTTTTTTTTCCACATAATTCTTTCTATTTGTGAAGGTAATTGTCTATCTAAATCTACATTTATAGTGCTCTTTGTATATCTAGATCTCTAGTGCTCTTTGTATACCTAGATTGAAATATGTGACTTTTGTATTCTTTCTTTTTCTAGGGTGGTCATCTCTCAGATCTGTATCATTTTGATCCAAATCTAGAGAGATTTTTTCTATTGTCTATTTTGTGGCTCCTAGGAGCCAAAGATAAAAGATATTATTATGTCAAAATCTTCTCTTCGAGTTACCAAATATGATAGATGAACTTATAACTCATGCCTAAGATAAGATTGTTGTAACATTTACTGATGAACCTCGTTAAGGGAGGTTTACTATAGCATCTACTATTGGATGTTGTAAAGGGAAGTTTGTTGAGACGTTTACTGATAAATATCTCGAAGGACTTTTTCTCAAAAATAATAGCCCACACTCTTCCTGGGGTTGGAGTGATACAAGATATATCTCAAGGGATGTTACTATTTTCTTTAGAAATTTGTACTATTTTTTAGCTAAATTTGGCTAGTTATCAATTTAATTCCCTTTCAAATATATATATATATATATATATATATATATATGCACCATCAAAAATCAATATAACGTGGACATATTAATGGTTTTCTATTGTTCCTCTCCATTAAGCAAGCAGCATTCCTAGAAGTCCATGAGGTATTTAAATTAAGATTCTTTTTTATAAAATATTTTTTCCCTCTATTTTACATATATAAAATAACAATCTGGCCTTCCTTTTGTCCTTAGAAGTATCTATTTTTTTTTTACCCATTTTCAACTATTCTATTTCTATACCCATTAGAATGCTTGTTGTTTCAACAACTCTAATTTTTATAAGTCAAATAGTCCATTGGAATGAGTATTTATTTTAATAATTACATTTTTTCATTCATATGTCGCATCAATCACTTCTACTATTGGAATGATTTTTCTCTTCTTAGAATGAGAATGAAGTCCTCCATTGTATTTGAATATTACACTATAATTTTTCTCATTCTAATTATTACCCATTCTATTCTATTATGCTTTAAATGTCTCATATTTCAATTATAACACATTCCTCTATTTTTGTTTCCTAAAAAAATTAAAAAGAAGATATATTTTACGTATATTTCTTCTTTGTGTTTATCGTTTCCGAAATCTAAAAACAATGATAATAATGAGCATCACAAAAAACTTAATTGTGTCACACTTTGCTACTTTTTTAAAAAAAAAAAGTGACTCATTGCACGTGTTTAATTAATATTTTTGGAAAAGAATAATACTTTTATTAATAATAGAAAGATAGTACAATAACCATCAAAGGGCTTTTGAGTACAAAGCAGACATCTGTATTAAATTGATTAAAATCATCGGAGGAATTTTGCGTATTAGGATCTTCACAAAATCAATCCGAAATAAGGAGCTCATATGGATCACTGTTATTGTGCGCTTCAATAAAGCTATCTAATTTTGTTGGCTCATTATGACTTTCCACTCAACATATGTTGCTGGTTGCTGTGAAATAATTACAAGCGTACAATATCACAAACAAGTAATATTGTAATAAGTAAGATTATCATTCCCATAAGAACTCTTTTTACTAATTACTAAAATTATTTAACTCTAAGTTTATTTGAATAAACTGAAAATAAAATTTACGTTGAAATAAAATAAATAACTAAATCAAAGTAAAGCAAAATAAAATAAAATAGATAGTAATTCTATGAGCTAAAGACTAGAGTTTATGATTTCACTAAGATTAGTCCTATTTAAATCTTCTAGTTTAATAAATGAGGTTCTATTCTATATATTGAAAATAAATTATTCTAATTTAATCATTCATCTTTTTCAACTATTAACAATTTTAGTTAGACATCATGTGAATACTTTAAATTAGTCAAATTTCATTAAGAACATAAAATATACAAATGAGATAGAGTTCTCTATCTCATGACAATTTTATAGTATTTCAGTTAGGACTTATTTGATTAGTACTTCTCTATCACAAATCAAATTCTAGATCATGTAAGTATTGATTAAGCATTCACAAGCATTACGAATAAACTAAAATACTCAACATATATTAGAACAAAATATCAATTTACATTAACTAAAGAATAAAATAATAATCTAACATTTTGTTAAATGTTTTAATAAAATAAATTAATTAATTAGATTACTTTTTTAGTTCGGTTAACTAAATGGATCGGGTTAGAGATGTGATGTAGTGTAATACTGTATCGTGACATGAATTATCAACTCTATCTAAAAGCTTAAGATACAATGACTAAAATATAGGGTATACTACAAGGGTAATTTTGTTTTCTTTTACTCTATTACTTCTCATTGTAAAATGATGTCATTATCCTCTCTTCTTCGTCTCCTTCTCTTCATCCAGGTANTACTCCAAGGCTAAAGAGAAAAACAAGTCAATTTCATCTCTAAGATTCAAACCCACTTAAACAAAAAATAAAATATAAAGAAATAATGATAATCAAGACAACGCATAGATTTAGCACTGAGAGAAAGAATCATGTGGGTTGGAATTGAATGAAATTGTTTTCACACTAGTCAACAAAGTGAAGATATAAACAACACCCAAAGTACTAGATCTTGATCCATGAAAAATCTTCTAGGAAGCTCCATTTTTTTTTTCTTTTATGTAAAAAAAATCCATTATGCAATTTTTCTAAAATGTTCCAGCTAATTGGTTGGTTATTAGGTAAAATCTAATACAATGAATCATGGAGTGCATTCCTTAGTTAATAGTCGATGAGACTGAGCAGGGGGTTCGAAGTCGGTTTGGTCATTTGAAAACAAAAGTCATAAACCAAAGTATATACGTAAAATCTTCTTTTGTTGGTTTGTAAGAAACTTTAGGAATCTTAAACAAACCAAACCACATTAGGTAATTTGATCGATTTAGACTTCTAGGCCCGATAATTTTGGACGATTATGAAATCCTAGTAAATATGGTGAATACAATCGCGAGTTTCTAATATTTTTACTTATAAAAATAAAAAAGAAATACAAAAATAGGATGTGCCAGGTTTTTTTTTTAATTCTTGTACATTTTGTTAGAAAATCTCTTATTTTAAAAAAATAGAAAAATATTATTTTTGAAATAATTACGACTTACTAGCATCTGAAAGCTGATTATCGGTTACCAATAACTACTTATAAATAGCTTTGGCTAATAAGCACTGGTGCTCAAAAATGGGACATAGCTACTAGTGATTATTTTAAAAAATGATATTTTTCTAAATTTTTTAAAACTTGTATATTTCTAAAAAATGAGATAACAAAGTTAGAAAAAATTAAGCCAACTCTATTTTTCTAATTCTTTTCTAAAAAACCCTTTTGACACTTCTATAATCATTGCTTGTGCTCATTGGGTGAATCCTAATGACTTAAAAGAGTCCATTCATCTAAATACTACATGGATAAATACAACCTTTATATACAAGGCATTACAAACTAAAACCAAACAGAATTTTTTTACAACTTTCCATTACAAAACAAACAAGCAAATTAAACTTTATTTAAGGAAGTCCGACGTGAATCTACTACAACAATTATCTTCCAATATACCTCTTACCAAGCACTACTGCTACTCAATCTTTATGCCACGGATGTCAAGGTTATTGAGCTTCTTAGGCCTCTTGTAATACTTCAATAACAAAGAGCAACAAACGACACTAACTGAGGAGGCTGCCATTGCAGCTCCAGCAATCCATGGAGGCAAACGAAATCCAGTAGATGGAAAAAGGGTTCCCGCAGCGATTGGAATACCAAGGACATTATATCCCAAAGCCCATATGTAGTTCAGACGAATTCGAGAGAAGGTTTTTCTAGAGAGGTCAATG
Source organism: Parasponia andersonii (assembly GCA_002914805.1). NCBI lineage: Eukaryota > Viridiplantae > Streptophyta > Magnoliopsida > Rosales > Cannabaceae > Trema > Trema andersonii. Next base: position 325,207 of record JXTB01000109.1, on the reverse strand, counting down.
GCGGTTATCACATCCTCCAAGTTGCTCTTCATGAGAACAATGTCAGCTGCCTCAATAGCTATGTCTGTGCCTGCGCCAATTGCCATTCCTACGTCTGCTGCAACCAAAGCTGGTGAGTCATTGATGCCATCTCCCACCATTGCTACTGTGTAGCCTGAAGCCTGTGAACAAGGACAATGAATTTTAAGCAATTATATTGAGCTAATATCTTCAAGAAATACCACAGGCTAACTTAGACTGCATGAGAATACGAAAAGGCGATGAAGCAAAGCACAAGAATATATATGTATATATGGTTGCCGGTAGATTTTTTTTTTTTAACTATGTGTAGATATTTTTTTTAACCTTTGGATCATCATTTCGTGCATCATCTAATGATGATCCAACGGCTATTATGAAGTATATAAAAAGACATACATCATTAATATTTTTTTCTCTTTTATTTTTTAATATAAGAAAATGTGTCTAATAAATTTTCATTAGTCAAATTAATACCTATATATAAGTAAAAATAAAAAAAAAATACTTGCTGAATTGGTGCGCGCGCGCACGTCTGTACCTGAAATTCCTTCACTCTTTCTGCTTTCTGCTCAGGTTTAGCTTCTGCAATAACTGACGTGCCCTCTATTCCAACTTCTCTAGCAATAGAATTGGCAGTGCCCCAGTTATCACCTGTCACCATGATGCTTCTAACTTTCATGGACTTTAGAATCGAGACCACCTCCCTAGCACCTGGTTTCAAAGGATCAGATATGGCTAGAACTCCAACTACTTCCCTGTCTATTGATACCATAATCCCAGTTTGAGCCAGTCCTTCAGCTTCTGCAAGCATATCTTCGGCATCTGCTGGAATGATAATGTTGTAGTCCAACATCAAGCTCTTGTTACCAACAACTATTTCTTTGTTTCTAACAATGGCCTTCACTCCATGGCCAGTAATGGAGGCAAAATCTCGAGCTTCTGGCCAGATAGGATTCTCTTCATCTTCCCCGAATTTTTTGGCATACTCAACAACTGCCTTGGCCAAGGGGTGCTCACTGTTCACCTGATAGATATAAGCAATCAAACATCACAACAAAAGAATATAGAACTAATATAGTTTAATCTTTTCATTAAACCATTTGAAGCCATTAAATTTGTGGTTCTCACACAAAAAGAAAGCTTACCTCGGTAGCAGCAACAAGCTCATAGAACTCTCTAAGTACCATATTCTTCAGGAGTCTTGTGTTAACAACCACTGGCTTTCCAACAGTGAGTGTCCCAGTCTTATCAAACACTATGCAGTTCACCTACATATCGTTATTTAAGAATCATAAGAACCAAATGCAATAGTCTTAAGATAAAAAGAACAAAGGGAATGTCTAAGCCAATCGATGTATGTGATATAGGCTGAAACTCAATGAATAATTTGGACAATTATTTGCTTTTTGAAATGAAGTATGAATTATACTATCTACTGACCTTATGAGCACTTTCTAATGCTTGCCCCCCTTTGATCAATACACCTTGAGATGCGCCTACACCTGTACCAACCATGACTGCAGTGGGAGTTGCTAGGCCGAGAGCACAAGGGCACGCTATAACCATGACAGATATCCCAAACTGGAGCGCAAGTTGAAAGCTGTCCATAGATGATGGTATCCAAGATTCCGGATAGCCATGGTATTTTCCAGCCAAAAACCAAGCAAGCCAAGTTGAGAAAGAAAGCATGATCACCTGCAAAATAAAGCCATAGTTTTAATTTTTCACAATTCATAACCCAAAAACAAGAATCCAAGAAAAAGTGTTTGCAGTAGAGTACTCACCAATGGCACAAAGTACTTCGAAATGCGGTCAGCAAACTTTTGTACGGGAGCTTTAGCCATTTGGGCTGACTCAACAAGTCTTACAATCTGTGAGAGTGCACTTTCTGATCCAACCCTCGTCGCCTTGATATGCAATACGCCATTCTCATTTAAAGTTCCTCCAATAACCGTATCACCTTTCCTTTTTGCCACTGGTCGAGATTCTCCTGTTATCATGCTCTCGTTGACATGGCTTTGCCCCCATATCACAAAACCATCTGATGCAACTTTTGATCCAGGGATAATCTTAATAATATCATTCTTTTGAATCAATCGGCTATCGATTTCCTCTTCATTTATCACATTTCCTTCTTCGTCCAACGTCAACAAAGTTGCTGTCTCGGGTGCCAAGTCCATGAGCTTAGCAATGGCATCAGACGTCTTTCCCTTGGCCAACACCTCTAAATACTTCCCTAGCAGGATAAACGATATGAGCATTGAGCTAGTCTCAAAGAAATCTGTACCCTTGAAATGTGGTGAAGTAGCAGCTCTCAACACCGAATAGACCGAGTAGAAATAAGCTGCATTTGTGCCCAAGGCAATTAAGACGTCCATATTAGCAGAACCATGGCGAAGGGCTTTGTAGGAACCGGTGTAGAACCGCCAACCTATGATGAACTGAACCGGAGTAGACAAACCCCACCTTAAAATCTCTCCCACACTTAACATGTTCACCACTTTGGTATCCAAACCACGCTTAATTCCAGGGATATACATAAAAACCATAGAGGTTAGAAACACTGGAATTGTAAACACCAAACTCCACATAAACGACCTGTAATATTGCTTGATCTCCTCATTCCTATGAGTTTCTCTCCCTCCACCTCCTTCAGGAAATATTTTTGCCTTGAAACGCCTCGACCCAGTTGTCTCAATCACGTCAATAAAAGTTCTAGGCCCTGTTACATCTGGTTTGTAAGAAAGGGATATTTTCTTCATTTCAGGATACAAGTCTATACCCTGAACCCCCGGAAGCGCTTCAAGAGACTGTTCAATGATCCTCATGGAACGTTCCGTTCGCACTCCATCAACTTCAAGGTCTATCTTGCTCATGTCTTCCCCGGAACTGATGAGAATGGCCTCAAATCCGGTGTCCTCTATCGCTTCCAAGAGCTGAGTGTAGCTTACAACTTTTGGATCGTACTGAACCTCTGCCTCTTCGGTTGCTAAGGCGACTTGTGCCTTTTGAACACCCTGAACCGCTTGCAGGGCTAATTCCACGGTGGAGGAACAAGAAGTGCATGTCATCCCATTTATACGTATTCGGCATACTTGTGTGGATCTCTCGTTGTTGTCATGCTCTTGAATCAGTGTGGCTTGAAATCCAACATCTTCAATTGTTTCACGAATAGTCTCTTCCTGAAAAGTTGAATGATGAGATAATGAATCAGAACAAACCAGTGTGAAACGAGAAACTGGAGCTAAAAACTCAAACTTTGCCATGCAGTAGAACTCAGCATGAACTTTTCACAAATCCTTGTTCTGCCAGCTAAAAAAATTAGTCTATATAAGTCGACTTTGGTGGGGCCCAAGAAACCCAAAAGAGAAAAACCAAAAAGATAAATGTTCAGGCGTAGAAAAATTGGACCTGAGCTGGAGTTACACAATCCAGCTACAAACTTGTTAATTCAGCAACAAGACAAAATATGTGTACATATATGTATACACATACGGCTAGTTCTCGAGTGACTTTCATATTTTGACTTTAACATTTCTCGGCCAAAATATAAACTGAACCAGTCTTAAGGATTACTTCCGTCCCCATATATATACAAATATATATATATATACATATATATATACACCGATCCAATATTTCTTTTTAACTATACATAAATATAAATTTAGCAATTGAAAATTACCGATCTAATATTTTTTTTTTAACTATACATAAATATTAATTTAACTAAAATTTAGTAAGTATATTTTTTATTATAAAATATAAAAAAAATTATTAATAACGTACATTTTTTTTTTATTAGATTAGACAGTGATTCGACTGTTAAAAAAAATTACCTATTTATACATTAAAAGAAATAACTATTGCATGGGTATATATAATTGGAATTTGGGACCATAAATTAACTCCTTGAAACTGTGTATAAGGATAGTCAAAAGAAGTAGGGAGTTGGATGATGCAAAGCCTTACAATTAGAGAAAACTACAGTTCATTAATTTGTGGGTCACACAGAAAGGGAAATTTCTGGTCGGAAAAGAAAACGATTCATGGGAAAACTGACATAAAATTCTCAAAATTTGTCTGAAGCTATTTGGGAAAGCAAGTTCGGTGTGAAATTATGAATTGAAAACGAAAGATTGTGGTACCCATAAATTAAATCACTCGAACCCAAAAAAAAAACCTTATAATTCCCAATACATCTTCTTCTTTTAAATTTTAATTTTATTGAAATTAAAACAAATAGAGAGAGAAAAAATAAGCTCCAGAAACGAACAAAAATTTAAATTAATACAAAACAAAACTCAAAAGTGCATGCCTAAACATGTGTATATGTGTATAGATGCATATATATATATATATATATCGACTTACGTTAACGAAATCAGGGAAGAAGAGAACTTGGGCGCGACCATTGAGGACATCGACGACGGCCTCGCGAATCCCCGGGAGGCGCTTGATGGCCTTCTCGACTGATCCGGCGCAGGCAGCGCAACTCATGCCCGAGACGGCGAACAACGCCTTCGCCTCAGCCGTGATCTCCTCCGCCGCGGCGCCCCTGGGGTACTTGGGCATCGACGGGTAGTGAGGCCTCGGCGAAAGCCCTCCTGTGCGGCTCTCGTTCCGATTTATGCAAGCCAACGCCAACAGCTTCGTCGCCATGGGACTCGATAATCTCTCTCTTCTCTCTCTAGATTTCTTAATCTGCAATTCTTTTTATTTAAACGAATAAATAACAAGGCTGAAGATTCCTGTTTTGGATTTTGGTTAGCTTAATAAGAGTTGAGATTTAACTAATAAGAGTTGAGATTTATGGTAATGAAGGTGGAAATGTTGTGTGTGTATATAACGATACATACATATATATATATATATATATATATATATATATATAAAAGGAAGTTTGAAAATTTGGAATTTTGGAGGGTAATTTAAAATTATATAAATAAATACAATAAATTTGAATCCAACGGAAATGATGCGTTGTTTGACCAAACTGATGATTTTTAATTTATATAGTGTTAGTGGGACTTGTGCCTTCTGAGGTCCTTTCCCACTTCCCCGCTTTACCATGCTAGATATTATCTAGAAATATATTCTAATTATGATTTTGAGTAAGGCTTTTAATTTTTTATATGAAGCATGACTCAAAAATATATAAAATAAAGAAAATTTGGATGATTTATTTTTTTTTTTGTGTAAATTTTGGATTTTTTTAAGTGTAATAAGTATAATAAATTATTAAGTTTTGAGACAATCCGCTCAATTTAAAAATGATTCGTATAATTCATTAATATTTTAATATATTAAATATGATTTTGGTTAATTATAAGCATAATTATATGAGTAAAATTAAATTAAATACTGCATAATTGTATTAAATTAGAATAATTGTGTCAAACGGATCATAATATGACACATGACATGTTTATTAAAAAAGTTACGTATGTCGTATCGTGTTACACGGATATTAATCACGTCGTGTTTAGGTTTAAATTTTTGACATGTTTATTAATTGTTCTATGTTTAAGCTAGGTGTTATCGTAACATATCGTAATCGTGTCAACCCGAACATGACAGTATAACACAAACTGTCAATCCTAATTTTGAGTCCTCATAACTAACAAATCATAGTTTTCTTCACTGCATAAAGAAAGAAAAAGATCAAATGTTAAATGTACTTTCTTTCTTATTCTCTTTTTTACTTTTCAGTTTCACTATCTAACGCGTTAATTCTATTATCTAGTTAAATATTTTAATAATACAACAAATCATAATGGAATCTATGTATCAAGTAGTGAGATTATGATAGTGCAAAAAAAAAATATTTATAGCATTCATCTTTTTTTTATTATTAAAATATCTTTTTATCATCATATCTTGATATATATATATGATGCAGAGAAAGGGAAAAAAATTACAATTATGTAGGTACGAGCTTATCAAGGGTTGTGAATAGTGAAATGACGATAGCAAATGTCTTATGATGGCTTTAGGAATCTAAATGCAATTCAAATCCGTCCAATGAGTCAAGATATTACACATATTCAATTCGAATCTAGCCAATGAATCTACACTAAACATTAAAATGAAAACAAAATTAATATATATATATATATATATATATATAATTAGCCACTTTCCCTTTTTTTTTATTTCGATTTGTTTTGAGTTATGTTTTTTAGAAAACGAAGAAATATCACATTAATAATAGTTTCATTGATTCTAAACCTATTATTATTTTGTCACATTGGTCTTCAATCTTTTTTTTTTCGCGGCATTTAGGTTTTTCTTTTTGGTACCATTGGTCTTTTTAGTCTATTCTATTCAAGATCCCATTAAAATTCATTTGAATGAAATAAATTTTGCACTATTAATCTCTATTTTTCAATTATTTAAATATTTGGTCCCTATTTTTTTGTACTCCTATTTTCGATTAACAATATTGCATCTGTCAATCTTTCAAAAAATAATAATTTATATATGGATATAAAAAAATAATTCATTTAAAAATCAAATTCAAAGAAGAAAAAAATTATATTAATAAACCTTACTTTATGTCAGACTATAATAACTTTATGAACAAAATCAAACTACATTAATTTTATGAATAAAAAAATAATTATCTTACCATTTTTAAAATAAAAAATTCACATACACACTTTCATACTAGTCATATTTGATAGAAAATTTACTATAGCTATTAAATGTTCGTGTAATCATGAATAGCTATTCTAAAAAATTAATTAACTATTTACAGCAAATAAGCTTGAAAAATTTTATAGTTTTCCATTAATTATTACCATTTTTAAAACAAAAAAAAAAATCACATACATACTTTTATACTAGTTAAATTTGACTGAAAATTTACTATATCTATTAAATGTTCATGTAATTATGAATAGTTATTCTAAAAAAATTAATTAATTATTTGTAGCAAATAAGTCTGAAAAATTTTATAATTTTCCATTAATTATTACTATTTTTAAAACAAAAAAAAATCACATACATACTTTTATACTAGTCAAATTTGACTGAAAATGTATGATATCCATTAAATATTCATGTAATTATAAATAGTTATTCTAAAAAATTAATTATCTATTTATAGCATATAAGCCTAAAAAAGTTTTATAGTTTGCCATTAATGGTTATTTTCTTTATGTTATTACATCTATCAATTTTTTGAAAAATTATTTTTTTAGAATTTTAATTTTCTGAAAAATTGGCAGATGAATTATTATTAATCAGAAATATGAGTACAAAAAAATAAGAATTAAATTGTTAAATAATTGAAAAATCGAGATAAACAGTACAAAATTTCTCTCATTCAAATTAATTTTAATAGAATCTTGGATGGAATATGTCAAAAAGACTAATAATGCTAAAAATAGAAATATTTAGTACTTAAATACTATAAAAGAATTAAAGACCAATGTACAAAATGGTGATAAGTCAAGACTAATGGTGCCATTAACCCTATCACGTTAGGTCCATCAAATTGACGTCCTTGGGTTTGATATTTTTGGACGCTTTTTTTTTTTTTAACGAGAAGACATTTATTGTTGAATTTGACCATCACGTGCCAAAAAATTATTTTTTAAAAATAAGATTAATAATAATAACAAATAAATAGACATAACGAATCTAATGAAAAAAGAGAGGAAAAAAAAAACTGTAACAACTTTAGCTAACCTTCTAATCTGAGGCGATCAAAGCTTGGTAATTAAAACTCTATTCAGCTACTTCTATTTATTATAATTTCGACGTTTAATACCAAATTTTTATGGGGATGAGGATTGACTATTGAGGACATGAGGTTCCGTACAAGACAACAAAGCAAACAACAAACCAAAAAAAAATGACCAAAAAATTTCAGTGCGAAAAAACATGTGTAATACATATAGCACATGACTTGAACAAAAAAAAAATGGTAGACTTTTTTCTAAAAAATAATAAGGTTTATATTAAAAAAATATCTATTATTACCTAATTTATGCTTTATTCAAGATTATATATTTTTATGTTTACTTCTAATATAACTCAAAATTGAGATTGAGATCCTAAATAGTGAGTACATTTACCACTTAAACCAAAATACTTCTTCAAATAGTAGACGTAGGCACGTAATCAACAAACACAATAAGCATCAAATAATATGGTGTTTTGCTTCATGTTCACATATAATAGTTGTAAACAAATTGGGTTGTTTCCTTCGACAATTACAATGGATAATTAAACATACAGTATTATACTATAATCAAATGAAAGATAAGTTGTTAATTTTGAAGGTAAATATATAATAGTAATAATAATAAGAGAAATTATTACTAAAATACCATCTATTTTGAAAAATATGTGAAAAAAAACCTTGTGTTTTTGAAAATTCAAAATAAGTACATTCTATTTAACGAAAATTATCACTAAAATACTTCTGTTTTAAAAAATTGTGGAAAAAAAAACTTTATATTATTATAAATTCAAAATAAATATATACTATTTGAATTATCACGTCATTTGCTACTTTTGACTGATAAAAGTTTCCAAAAAAATTAGTAAAATTAACATTTTATCTATATTATATTATTTTAAGAAACACAATGCACTAGAAAATGAATAGTAAGAAAATACACATGGTCTAAAACCTTTTAGAAAAACTCTTCTCTCCATTATTGTGGTACAAATCTATAAAAGAAAAAAAATCTAAAATTTTTGAAAATTTCATAAGTGAAAATTTCTAAAAATTTTAAATTTTTTTTTCTTTTTTTTAAGACTTGTGCTGTAACTATGAAGGGAAGATTTTTTTTAGACCATATGTATTCTCTATTCCTTCATTTTCAAGTATAATGTGTATCTTAAATTAATATAATAAGGAGTAAAATATTACTTTTACTAATATTTTTGAAGCCTTTGATTGGTCAAATATAACGAATAATATAATAAATAAAATAAAAAATATTTATTTTGAATTTTTAATAATACAAGAGATTTTTTCATAGTTTTTTAAAACTGAAGATATTTTAGTAATAATTTTTGTTAAATAAAAAAATACTTATTTTGAATTTCCAAAAACACATGGTTATTTTTTTTCACATTCTTTTAAAACAGAGTATTTTAATAATAATTTTCCTAACAATAACTAAAAGCAATGAGTCGTATGCAATGTTTAATGGATAATTGTACTTACAAAATGGCTAAAAATTATATATGCATAAACAAAAACTCTTGCTTTGATAAAGGGTAAAAGAGTGCCTAGAGGGAGGGTGATCCAAGTAACAAAGTGTTCTATTTTTAGACTTTCTCTCACTTAGGGAGTACGAGATTACCTGTCATTCGCCTTTTTTACTACTAAAACGAAAAGAAAAAAAAAAAAAACAAGGGGCAAGAGAACAAAAGGGAAAAGAAATTAGAAAAGCAAGTACTGATAATTAAAGTATAGAACAGAGAGACTTTACTTAAAAGAAACGGTGTCTGAACGCAGAAATATTGGCTGTATTGTACGTTACTATGTATCTTCTCTCCCCTATATTTATATACTTAAACTTACAGACACTTCCAACAATTTTTTTTAAAAAAAATAATAATATTGTTTATATAGTATGCCCCCAGTGTTGTAGCTGGTATTGCGTGTACATCTTTTAAACCGTAGCTGGCTTGGTAACGAATTTCATATTTTATATCATTAGTGGACCAAACATTCAAATCCAATAACAACATTAATATCTATACTGTCCTAGCCACCACTAGATTTTAAAACTATTAATCATCGTATTGTCACCTCAAAGCTTATTATACATATGTGTATAGTAATAATAATAATAATAATAATAAAGCTATTTGACTTTGAGATAGTGAAATAGACTTTATTCTAAAGAACTGACGCGCCAGAGAAAACTCCATTTTTCTTGTTAATTGAAGCCGACAAAGGATTTTATCGAGCTGCTAGTTGAAGTAATATATATGTTTTCTGAAGGAGAATCTTTTTAAAAATCTAATTTAGATTTCTGTAATTTTGGTATATTATGCCTCCAAGATATCATGCCCTCTCTGAGAAGGATGATATTAGCTCGCTAGACATATACGTAGTAATAATAAAAAGATGAAATTATGTGTACAAACCGAATCTCATCACAAAATTACTTTCAAAAATATTGAAGTTGACTTTTTATTTAGCCGGATCCCCGCACACTCTGTGCAACCTTTTGTGGGGCACAACTACAATGCCCATCATAACGGTGTTTGTGCACTACGCAGACATATTTAAAATCTGATTAAAATTATGGGAGGAATTTTGAACACTAATATTCTCGTAAAATCGACATATAACCGCTGAATTTACGTGAGTCATTGTTGTTGTATATTTTAATAGAGTTCTATATTTTTGTTAACTTGTTATAACACTTTTCTCACACAATTCATATATAATCAGAAAATTCATATGAATTATTGTTGTTATATGTTTTAATATAACTCTCTACTTTTCGTGAATTGTTATAACTCTTAGAGCCTCCAATTTTGTTGGCTTGTTATAACTCCACTTCAATTGGTTATCATTTTTATGTGGCTACCAATCAACTAGCGGTGCTTGTGACAGTTATTTTACATTTTTTTAACTACAAAAACTATCCCTTAGCACGAGGAAAAATGTGCATTTTATGATGAAAATATTTCATTAACTAATTAATACAAATTTTATCCATATGTCATATGTGGTCAAAATTGGCATGCATATGGAAAAAAATTACTCCATCCATAAAGATGTAATCAAACAATAATAACCAAATTTCTAATATCTATATATATATATATATATTGAGTGGAATTTGTATCAATTTGTTATCCAACATATAATATAACGAAAATTGAAGAGATAAACTAAGATTTTCCTTAATTAAAAAATATTTTTCTAATTTTCTCCTTTTTTTTTAGTACAGAAAATCATAAGAATTTGTTTTCCATAGATTCTCGTTTTCTTTTATTCTTCTCTTCTGACTTGGACTTTTTCTTCATCTTCTTCTACCTACTGTAAATGCTAAGATTTATAATTAAATTATAACCGATCTATGACCACTCTCGATCTTGCATCCAAAAAAAAATTAATTAATTAATTGAATTGTGCTCATGAAAACTACTTACATACTTTTTGGTAAGCTTAAATTTAGTTCTGAATTTTCTGGAAAAAAAATATGAAGTTAGTAAAGATTCTGTAGAATATGCATTAAGAATAGAAAAGAATGTGTAAAAATAATGAATAGAATCTCTCAAATGAGGAGAAATACTATATATTTATAGGCGAATAACAGGTACTTAATAAATAAGAAACTCTAATAATCAAATAATTAATAATAATATCTTTTGGGCAGCCTAGTCATATTGTCTAATCTGAAGTATAAATATCACAAATAATAATTATCAAATAATAGTTATAAATAATAATTACCCATTTTTCTTGAAATACGAGACCTATAAAATAACTTGTAATTTACCACATATAGGCTATAAAATGAGCTGCACGAATTTTACCTCCAATGCCTGCCAAAGAGGAATGTTCTTTTGATCTCTCTCTCTGATAAGAATTTCATTTTCTTTCATTGTTTTAGGTTATATCTTTAAATAATCCTTTCATATGAGAAAGTATAACTCCACACATATCTAAATATGTGGTAGTTTTAGTCTACTCCAATCTTAATATTTAGTGATTTCATATTTATTTTATATTTTTTGTGATTTTAGTCTACCTAAATCTAAATCTACTGTATTTTTTTTAATGGATCTTATGTTTTTCAACATTTTTAGTGTAATTATATTTCAAATCTATATCATTTCTTGCTCATATATATATAATTTGTGTGATAATATTTGCTTTTCAATATCATTTGGATTTAAAACAAGAGACACGCTCAACAAATGTCAAGGGGAATCGTAACAAGTCTAGTAACAAAAAGAAAAAACTTTAGTGGTGCACACATCAGCGAAAATCTCTATAAATACCTTTACTCCAAGTGGATTTCACCATTAATAGCGTGCAAAATTCCTAGTATGATTTTAATTATTTTATTTCGGAACTCTTTTGCTATCAATTTATTAAGATGGGTGTTTTACTATCTCAATAAACTCTTTCCAAAAAAGTAAAAAAACACACGCGCGAACAAGTCAAGAAATATACGTACATCATTTGCTAGTGATATGAACTATGATTCACGAAAACCGTCAAAGAAAAACAATAAATTATTTTCTTTAGTAATATGAACTAATGTTAACGACAAAATGCATATAATGAATATAGACGAGGATGTATCTACATTCATACTAATGTAAACGACAAAATGCATATAATGAATATAGACGAGGATGTATCTATATTCATATATTTTTCACAATATTTAACCAGTAGTACATATATATTCTTAAATGTGTTAATCGTCATCAAGTCATGCACGCCACTTTTTTTTTTTTAAGGGGAAATCATGCATGCTAGCTAAAAAGAAAAGAAAAAAAAATGTTTCCTTCTGTTCGGTGCCTTCCTCTACAATATTTCGTCTTCCGAAGAGAGACTTATTTATAATATAGCATCACTCATAGAGTGGCACCAAAAATTGGTACACCAGGGATAAGTGAGTTCTCAAATTAAACACCACTACCGTTAGGAATAACACAGATAAACTTTTATTAATTATGGTAATAACACATTGCATAATTAATCAATAAAAACATAATTAATTGTTAACTTTTTGATGTGACATTATTCACCAATTAGATTGGTACCAAAAATTTATACACCAGGGAGGCAAGGACTTAATTAAACACCGACACCGACTATTAAGAATAACATATAAATTTTTAAGAGTAATACATTAACTTGTACTAAAAATTTATACCAACTAATATGATATAATTTTCAAAAATATAATTTTAAATAATATAATCCTATTTTAAAGTAAAGTGTAGTTGAAAATAGTGTTAATTATTTGATGTAAATTTTGATTGTCTCTAGCACTATTCTATTTTTATTAGTGTAATAGCACATTTAATCAAAAAAACTTGTAACTTTTCCTAACATAAGTTTTGATGCACCATTTGTTAGTAGTTTTCATTGATTAATTATAGGCGTCATTCTTAACGTTGAAACAGTTCTAATGTATTTAGAAATATTGTTGAGCCGAATTTTCTATAATCAATTGATTCAGGGCCAAATATCAATTACAGCAACGCAACTAAAGAGAGGACAAAGTCAGATTAGCAGTTTTTGCTTTTTCTTTTTTTTTTTCGCGGATTTTGACAACATCAAATCGTAAATGCCCAATTACATTGACCAGTTATATTGACATTCCGGTTTCTTCAAATTTTGTTTAAAACCACCCTAAGTCAACTATAAAACCCGACTTTGGTCAATCAAAGTCAATTGGATGGTTTTTTACCATAGGCTTTGCAGAACACGAGCCATCTCCCTATGCTGGTTGCAAATATTAATTAGTTTCCTAATTAGGTAATCAAATTTAGTTAAACCACCCTTTTTTCAGGAAAAACGAAAAAAACACAATCTAAGAACTTGATCTCCCCAAACCCCCCCCCCCCCCCCAAAAAAAAAAGAGGACCGAAATAGAAGAAGGATTGAGAAAAATGCGGTCCGGTGCACAATATCTAGTATGGAACAACTCATTATCACAAGTCATAACCATTATTCAATTCACTGGCCGGTTTTTTTTTTTATTTTTTAACTAATGACCACTACTTACTACAAATTTAAAAAAAAAATATATATATATTTTATCAAAATTTGAACTCCTAACCTCCTCAGACCTACACACACCTTCTTCAAACCACCTTCTTCAAACGTCGGACCAAGTGAGATTAGCAGTCACTTAACTACTGCTTACCTTGCGATGATAATGGCTGACCTCACGTGTCTTTTTCTGTTTTCAGCTATCTTTAAAGTCAACGTTTGCTCAGAAGGAATCAAGGCAGGCAAAAACAAAATAGTCAACTTTGGGCCCTTCCGGCCAGAACGCCCATATATTTTAAAATTTGAGGCTCTATGACATAATGTACGAGAGAGTTGGATGTTGGATCCATTGATCAGTCAGATAGGACAAACAAAACAATCAGATCATTTTAGCAATTGAAAAAATAATAATAATTAAAAATGAATGAGGTGGCATTGCCACTATAATTGGAAGACAAGTCCTAGTCTCCGAGCCAAAAAAAAAAAAAACGAAGACAAAGACAAAGTCCTGCTCCTAGTTAAAAAAATATATATCAACCCATGCTTATGGGATTATCGATCCATTTGGTTGTAGTTTCGATCCGTGTTTTGTTCTTTGGAATCAATGAGACGGTGATATTCTACAATTGTTATTATTTGCCAACTTTGTCTACTCTCGTTGTTGTTACTATAAGTCTAGATGTACATGATATAATATACGACACAATATGATACAATATAATACAATATTTTATTATGGTGATTGATTAAGAATTTGGGTATATTGCATTTGACTAGTAAATTTTAGATATAAATTGACAAGATAAACCAGTTCTATAATCTTGAAAGCTAATTTTTTTTTCATTTGTACGATTTTTATTCTTATGGCTTCGCCGCTTCGCCTTGTGATAATAACTCGTCATGCCTTGCATTCCATTTTGAATTTTTTACTATAGATTTAAAAATAGCTTTTATTTAGATTAATTATTTTAAATGGCTTTTTTGCACTTCATTTCAATAAATATACCTATTTTTGAGATGATAATCATATCTGTTATTGTTTTATAAATAAATGCTCGTTTATATCAATTAAGTATATCAGATATTTTATTACAAATAAGTTTTTATCCTATACACAATGTATAATGTATATCTGATATACATACATTAGAACTAATATACTCAGCCATTTTATTATTATTTATTTAACACATTTTATGAAAAAAAAAAAATCAAAAAGAAAAAAATTCATTTTGCTAAGTTGAAGCCCGCAATTAAACAACTAATTGGATCATTTTCAAAAAATAGAAAAATTTAAACCCAGAACCCATTTTTGCTTTATATGCTAAAAATACCTGTTTTTGTTTTTTATTTTTCAAAAATGTCCAATTTTAGGTATTACATTTTAGTATAAATCCATAATGTAAATTTTTACCTTTAGTTTACTTTTTTAGTATAAGTTTACACCTGTGGTATACCTTTTGACAAGTATACCGAGTTTTTGGTATATTTTTTATTCATGAAATATATACTCAAAAGGGTAAAAACCATGTATTTATGAAATAAAAGTAAGAAAAAGTATTGATGAAAATACGTTTAAGAAAGCGGGTATTTATAAACGTTTTCCTTTTAAATTCTATTGGGCCCACATTTCCACTAAACCTATTGCAACTTAAGTTGGAGGAAATTAGGCCATACACAGCTTTTTTTTGAAAACAATTTGAAAAATAGAGCAGGTCGGTCTTTTTCTATTTTTGGTATAGCACTGTTTTGAAAAATATCAGTTTCTAAATTATTTTTAGAAAAATGCTATTTTTAAAATGATTATTTGATACCAATTTTGAAATTGGTTACCCGTTATAATTACCAATTATAACGTATTTTTTTTCTTTTGTTGTTCTTTTTTATTTTTTTTCTCTTTTTCTTACTCTTTATTATTTTTCCAATTTCTATTACTATTGTTCTTCTCTCCATTTTTTAAAATACATTTGGTTACTACAACAATTAGTCAATGCCTATTAGTTACTATTTTAAAAAATAGTATTTTCTAAAATCATTTTAGCAATGACATTATTCTTAAAAAATTCGGTATGGGATTTGGAAAAGAAAAAAACTAACCCGCTGCATTTTTGTTTTGTGTTTTTTTTTTTTACGTAAAAATCTTAGAAACCCCTTACATTGAAGCATTCTCTCCAATAGAGAAGTTTGATATGGGCCTCGGTCCTCATATAGTGTTAGGGAAAATAATCCACTAGGACCAATTTACATTAATTATTTTTTCTTCTTTATAATGATTTTTTTAGGATTAGTCAAAAAGAATTAGCATAGCTTTTAGCACCTATATTAGAAACGCTCGAATGACTTAAGCCTTATCGAGTAATGGCCTCCCCACCGTGAGAATTATTTATTTGATACTTACAATTTCATGGAGTTTAACATCCGACTAATAATAGCACCACACAAAAAACGAATTTTGTTGCGGGATATATTTCTGTATTTATTCGAAATTAATTTTTGTTATATTTACGTGATATTTATTTAGGATAATTACATAAAAATAACATGATTTTTGTCTTTTTTTAAAAAAATAACTAAATTATAATTTATGTAAATTACTACTCTAACATTTAAAATCTCTACAAATATATATCCAATTGAAGTACTCAAGTACCCTCATTAATTTATTAAAAACATTTAAATAGTATTTATTTTGTTTTTTATATAAAAATTTTTTGATTTTTTTTCTATTTTAAATTAAAACTAAAAAACTAATTATAACTTTTTTTTAATAATATATAAGGATAATATAAAAAAAAAAACTGCATGTTTAGTGTTTTAACAAAGAAAACCTCACCTTTTCATTTATATCAAAATTAAACATTCAATTTGTGCTATTCTATCAAATAGTACCGAACTACAACTATGGTTAAAATGGGACTTGAGATGGTTGATAAAGACATTTTTACCCTTTAATCTCATAAAACATAAATAAAAAGTAATAATTAGTGAAGCTAAAAAGAGTTTAAAAAATTAAAAATATAAGAAATGAAAAAAATGATAATGAAATTTAAAAAAAAAAAAAGAAAAAAAATCCCATTTTGTATTATCATTTTGTTTTCTCGTTCTAATTGAAAATAATAATAATAATTGAAACTAAAAATAGTTTAAATTACTTAATTAGTCTACGTAGAGTCATTAGCATAAGTTTAAAATGTCAGTATATTAAATTACAGATTTTAAAAAAAAGTTAATTTTTACAAAAGAAAAAAATAAAATAAAAGGGCTTTTAAGCTAAATGACCGAATTTTGGATTACTGTTTAAAAAATGACACTCTAAATAATTGCTGAATTGTGAAACTTATTTGAAAATTGGCCATTTTTAAAAAATAGATTCATCAGTTTTTTTTTTTTATAAAAAAATATATGTATCTTTTAAAAAAATGATTAACTAAAAAACTGCCATTTATCAAAATAAAATTATAAAAAAGACCATTTTATAAATTGATCTAGAATAAAAGGATATTTCTTATAAATACTCTAAATAAAAATTAAAAAATGAGACATTATTGTGTCATCATCCTCGTTTAGTATTAACACAAACTTCCTGTACATAAGAAAAATGTTCAATTTTTATATGTGCATGAAATTTGGCATTTGTTCACAACGGAGGCAGGCTTTTACTGAGAGGCCGAAAGAAGTACCAACTAGGCAACTAGTTGCCAAAATGCGTTTGGCCACAAAAACGGAACCCATAGTAGCCCATATGGGGGGCTGCAGCCAGGAGCCATCACAGGGTTTCTATCTTTCTGAAGCTCATCAGCTTGATTTTGGTGCGTAAGCGCTTACGTTGACCTCCCAAAAATTATATAGACCAATCCGGCGTATCCTTTTTCTTTTGTTTTATTTTAGATTTTCTTGTTCAAGGACAAGATAACTTTCTTTTGGATCTTTAGATCAGGGTCCTACTTAGAAGGACAACTGGACAAATACTATTTGTCTACCCAAAAAATATATATATATATATATATATATATATATTCGTACGTACAACAAGACATTAATAAAATTGGAACTAATTATTGTCTTCTCTCCCTAGTATGGTAAAAAGATTTGATTTTCTCTTTGAGATTATTGCTATAGACACCCATCAAATTCTACAAACCAAGTTATACAACATGATTATGAATCACGTTTTACCGAAAACTGATTGCTCAATATTTAAACGGTGTGGTTAAAATTCATGACCTAATATTAATGTAAATTTTTAATGTACAAAATATGTGTTTTTAATATTATTATTTTCATATTTTTTTAATTTGGTCGCATAGAATAGATGAATGATATAATTATGGCAAAGTTTCAATAAAATAATGCAAGAGTCTAGGCAAAAGTCATTTGGGGTTCAATAAATATATCCCAAGTTTCAATGGCTCAAACTCACTTGGCGGGTTCCTTTTCCTACAAAAGTAAAGATGGAGGACTCCCTTTTAAGTCCTACTACTTTTGTTGTTTATTTACCTTCGAATAGGGTGGAAAGACATTACCATCACCACCATTCTTTTAGAGGGTAGTCCTTAGAAAAGTTTCTTAATTACAAGGAGGACCTCATATCTCCGGAGCTCGTACCATCAAACGAATATTGCCATATTTGCTATTGGATTGCCAATCAATTAGTAAAAGGGCTTTGAAAGCCTGACAATTATTTGAGATCCATAATTTATGCTGAATTAAAATTTTCTATAAAAGGTTCAAATCACATGACATTGAGGGTTGAGGTCATCATCTCATGATAATTCATATAAATTTCGGAGTAATTTTTTTTTTTGATAAAAAAAATTTAGAGTAATATATAAACTATAGCTTTTGTATATTTCCGATGATCATTTTATATTTTATATCACGGGTGAATTACAAAATATGCAACAATAAAACTCCTGTGATAAACTCTACGCTTATGTACTAGAGCGTACTACTTTTCTTCGGGAAGGGGAAAACAAAAGGAAGGAATACTACTTTTAATTAGCCAAATAAATAGATCCCACGTGAAAAATCATAAACCAATAAAAAAAATTGAGATCCAATGAGATCATCAAGATTGAGAAATATTTGTCACATAATCTCTCCAAAAAGCTAGTTATATATGATCTCACATCATATTGTCGTGATTTTTCTTTTTAAGTGATATCATATTTTCAAGTTATTATTGGATTTAAAAACAATATTTGCAACGGAAGATTTATCCAAAAATATTCAAAAAATTTCTTAGAACAATCAACTATATAAGTGCATAGTATTAATTCATATGAAATATGAATAAACAAAGAGAATAGATCTAAGATTTCTTGTAATCTATCAGTGGATCATAACTCTACTGTTTTTTAAACCACAATCTTTCAATTCAAGCCTTAAGTATAACTGGATGAACGTGTGAACGTTGCGTACAATTTTTTAAACTCACATTTTAGGCCTTTGTAATTTTCTCAACACATGAGATTAGAAGAGTTTGTTCTACCAAATTCTCTTTTTTTTTTTCTCTCTAAGTTATGGAGATTTAATAAATTAATTAATTAATCATATTAATTAATTTATATATTTCTATTTATCTAATTACTGATAAATAGATATTTTTAAATTCAAAATTTAAACAAATTAGAAAATTTATCCCTTTATAAATTTAAATTAATTAATTAATTACTAACAATTATCAATTACATATAGATAAACTATTTATCTAGACAAAGTGTGCAAAATAATGTAATATCCATTACAATGTTTATAAGAGGTAGAATTGGAGACCTATGAACCAATAAATTATGATAATTAATTAAACTCTTTAATTAATTTATCTAATTATTAATCTCAGTATTACTCCACTAAAAATCTGAAATTGCACTCGTGAAGTTACGGAATTAATTTACTTAGAAAATAGTGAGCAGTCTATCGATTTAATCATTACATGTAATTCAATCCTCCATAGATAAGTCATAATTGAAGATATACCATGTTCTGTTTATCTCTCCAACTACATCTTTATTCTTGTATACCATTGACTCTTCAATGAACAATTAATTTATAAATCTATTATAAACTGAGTACTTAAACTGTTCAAGTCCTGAATTAATACACAAGAGAATTATCTTTCTAGCTTCCTGATAGAAGGAATGGATTCCATATCTGTAAGTTACATTCTCAGCTACTCATCTCATCATGCTCCCAAGATACAAATATTTCGATCTGTTTAAAAAATAAATCTTTAACAAGTATGTTAAAGAACATAATGTTATAAATAAGAGTCCATAACTAATAAGGATTAAAATTGATTTATATATGATCATCTAGTGATATTATTTGAACTCTCAATAATTAATGAAATTTATGTGAGATTATTACGGATTATATTTAGTTTATTATCCATAAATTCAATCATCGTGTATATAACATTTATATACTAAATTTGTGGTCAAACAAATAAACTAGAAATTTTCTGATATTTAAAGACATACAAATTATACATAAATTTAAATACAAAAATATTATTTTATTAATTCAACAAATATCCAAAATATATATGCTTTTAGGCACAAATCCTAGCAATTACTTATATTTCACAAACGTCCTTAAACCAAATCAAGCAAATCTCATTTTTTTAATTTTAACAGATCATCTACACGTGGAACCTCTAGACCTTCCAACCAACTTGCGTACTAATCTTCCACCGTAATAGACTTGAGCAACAAATTAGATATAAATATTGACATCATACACACGCTTTTGAAAATACTTTGTAAACAAGAAAAAGCCATATTATGATGAAGACTTAAATTATTATCATAAGGAAAAGGAAAGGTTTTATTTCCGGAGAATAAAATAGAAAATAAACAACCCGTTATTACCATATATATACANGAAACATCAAACTATATATATATAGTGAGAGAGAAGAAAGAGGAGTGCAATTTTGATTAGCCATAATAGAATTGATCCCTTCGTGAAAAATCGTAAGTGGAAAACAGATAAATATTGATATGAGATCATCACTAGGGGAATACAGTTTTGACATAATCTCACCAAAAGCAAGTTAAATATTATGATCTTAACATCATAGTGATATTAAATTATATGTACACTTCACAACCCTTAAACTAAAGAAATCCTGATTAATCATTTATTTAATTTTAACAGATCGTCTGCGTACGTGGAAGGAAACACTCCTCAAACTTCCTACCTACTTGCTTACTAATCTTCCACCATAAGAGTCGTTGTCACTTGGGCCCCAAAATATAAATATGACATAATACTACACGCTTTTGAACAAAGTTTTTGAATAAAAACATCGGTGTACTTGAATTCTTCCTTAAAAAAATAAAAATACAACCTTTATGGTCCGAATGAAGAATTTAGTCGTGGGTCAAACAGTTTATTATTGTATGTCGCGCAATGACATATTTTAAACCGAAAAAAAGGACTATTGTTATGAGTGCTCAACGTAAAAAAAAAAGGTATTCTGTCTGTTTCCAACTTTGTACTATATGCTATTCTAGTATGAATTCAAGAAGCAATATACAACAGGCTGCTGGTGTCACGAGTAATTAATTATTTAAAATGTCAATAAAAAATGAAGTGGCTCTGGATGTAGTTCGTCTAAGTATCACTGCCGGCCTAGTCCCTTACTAGGTTTTTTTTTTTTTTTTTAATATATATTACTGTCCTCTTTTACTTATTTTGCAAAGGGTCATGTCACAAATTGTCTCTCAAGTATCTACTTCATAATAATTTAGTTTTTAAAATTCTAATTAAAATAATTAACCTCTTAAATTTTTCAATTTAAGATAATTAGATTTGAGTATTCATGATTTAGTTTTGTTAGTTTAATGTTAAAACCACAAACCAAACCAAACAATCGATTTATTTGGGTTTGGTTTCATCGGTTTCAAACTCTAAGATAAAACTATAATTAAAATATAGTTAATCATTTGGTTTGGTTGGCCTAGTTTCATCGGTTTACACTTTATTTTGCTTTGTTTTAAATATTTCAAAATTAAAAATCCTGCAAAAAATTTAAACAAAATACTTGATTATAAGATTGTTACAATCCAAAGGTGTTTAAGCTCATTTCAAAGCAAAATACAACACACATAAAGAAAGTTAAGTTAGAATAAAAAATACACATAAATATGGACATCCACTAAATTTGCATTGTAAATTGTACAATGAATTTTATAGATACTAATAAAAAAATACAAGTCACATATTTGATTATATAAATATATATACACGTACATAAAATCACATTTTAAAAGAGTGTTGTGATTTAGTTTTGTTTCAATTATTTGACATGCTAAAATCACAAACCAAACTAGACTAATAGTTTTGAAAAATTTAAAACCATAACCAAACCAAATGAGAATCAAACTAAACCAAATCAAATGATATTGATTCTCATTTAGTGGTTTTGAAACCACAAACCAAACCAGACTAATGGTTTTGAAAAATCTAAAACCATAACTAAACCAAATGAGAATCAAACTATTGATTTGGTTTCATCACTTTCATCGGTTTGACGGTTTTGATGAACGATTATTATACAGTCTAAAATACAACATGTTGTTAAATTTCTTACAAAAAATACACATAAGTAGTATATGGTAACATCTTAAAAGTGTATTTAAAAGATAATTTATAATTTTTAACCATTAAAATAAAAAATAAATAAATAGTCATAGAAAAATTTATATAAATCTAATGCTCCAAAAACCATAAAAGTAGAAATAACACATATATTAAGTATTCTTTTTAAATATTTTTATTTAGTTTATTTTTCTTTAAATATATTTTTAGATGTTATAACATGTTATTCATATGTGTTTTTCACCAATAATTCAATTACATATTGTAATTTAGATAAATCAATAAACAAATTATTTCAAATCAAAAATTCAGATATTTAATTGCTACAATTAGAACTTTAATTGCCAAATTGCCGCAAGATAGATAATTGAGGTATGGAAATTGTCACACCATATATCTCCTCATTTATAATGATAAATAATTATGAATGTTATTAAATTCCTAATATATATATATATATATATTTACATTATACAAACGTATGTAAGCGATTGACACGTATTAAGAAGTTCTCAATTGATCTAATTGGATCATTTTTCTTATTAAATTTTTAGTTTTGCTTAGAATCGACACGCGTTCTTGTTATAATATGACATACAAATATACTATTGTTAAGCGCACACAATAAATCATAGGTCATCATACAATATATTTTATACAAATAAAAAAAATATGTTTGGAGAGTTTTTTTTATTTTTTTATAAAGATATGTTTACATACAATGTACGTCTGTTCTAAAATCTCGAAAAGCAAAAAAAAATCGAAAATTGAGAATATTTCTTGGCAATATCGTCAAATTGCCTGTCTACCGAACGTCAAGAGTTAGAGCAGCAAAATGGGAGTATGGGCCCCACATTCCTGAAAACCACCAGAATCGACCACAGCTGCTGCTGCTGCGTGTAACGGTCGTCGTTTGCCACATTGATGAGTCCAAGTGTCCGGTGCTAATAAGACACGTTAATAGATTCGCGGAAAGCACGCTTTCCAATGCGTGGCACACTCAATCTGACCGTCAAATCTTGCCACGTGTCCTAACTCTCCCAGTTCAATCCGCCACCACTAACCACCCGCGCCGTCTTCAATCACAAACCCCCCCCCCCCCCAAAAAAAAAAAAAATCTATATCCATATATAAGCTAATTAAACCCCTTCGTACTCGGACCAAATTTGCATATTTACACCATTATTCTCATAATTATACATTTATTCACATTTTTTTTCCACTTCAAAAAAAAAAATAAATCGATCGATTGGGGATTTCAGAAAAATGGAAAATATTCAAAGCTTGACTGGTTTATTGAAGAAGACCGCCGCTGAATTCTCCGACCGCCGAGCTCTATCCGTCTCTGGAAAATTCGATTTGACTCATTCCCAGTTGCAGAATATCGTTGACCACGCCGCCTCTCTCTTAGTCGCCTCCGGTATCGGCTATGGCGACGTCGTCGCTCTCACCTTTCCCAACACCGTTGAGGTATTTGATTTTTTTTTTTTAAATTTTCTTTTCTTTTCTCTCATTTTGTCGGCAATCAAACAGGATTACGTTACGATTTACTTCTCTTTTTTTTTGGGCAGTTTGTTGTGATGTTCTTGGCTGTGATTCGATGCCGAGCCGTAGCCGCGCCGTTGAACCCGGCTTACACAGCCGAGGAGTTCGAGTTCTACCTCTCCGATTCAGAATCGAAGCTCCTCATTGCGCCGACTGAAGGGATCGAGCCGGCTAAAGCCGCGGCTTCGAATCTCGGCATTCCTCACGTGACCGCCACGCTCCTTGGTGGTGATGATGATGGCTTTCGTATTGCTCTCTCTTCTTCCACGAATAACGAGTCGAATGCTAAACTCGAGTCGGTCGCGAAACTCGCTGTAAACGACACGTCCGACGTGGCACTCTTCCTCCACACGTCCGGAACGACAAGTCGTCCAAAGGGAGTGCCCCTAACGCAGCTCAATCTGGCGTCGTCGGTCCAGAACATCAAATCGGTCTACAAACTCACTGAGTCCGACTCGACCGTGATCGTTCTCCCCTTGTTCCACGTCCACGGCTTGATCGCCGGGTTGCTGAGCTCGCTCGTCGCCGGCGCCGCCGTGACCCTCCCGGCTGCCGGCCGCTTCTCCGCCTCGACGTTCTGGTCCGACATGAGCTCGTACAGCGCCACGTGGTACACCGCGGTCCCCACGATTCACCAGATCATCCTCGACCGCCACGTCAGCAAGCCCGAGCCGGCTTACCCGAACCTGCGGTTCATCCGGAGCTGCAGCGCATCGCTGGCGCCGTCGATACTCGCTCGGCTTGAGGAGTCGTTCGGCGCGCCGGTGCTCGAGGCGTACGCGATGACGGAGGCGTCCCATCTCATGGCGTCGAACCCGTTGCCGGAGAGGGGGCCCCACAAAGCGGGCTCGGTTGGGAATCCCGTGGGCCAGGAAATGGCGATATTGGACCAAAACGGGTCGGCCCAATTGCCAGGCGTGAGCGGTGAGGTCTGCATCAGGGGGCCCAATGTGACCAAAGGTTACAAAAATAACCCGGAAGCTAACAAGGGAGCTTTCCAATTCGGGTGGTTTCACACTGGAGATGTTGGTTTTTTTGACGAAGATGGGTATTTACATCTTGTTGGTCGGATTAAGGAGCTTATCAACCGTGGAGGTATTTTTTTTTTTTATCTTTTCAATTTTATATTTTATTCGGGTTTTGAAATATTTAATTATTTGACCTTTTGAGTAGAAAATTTCACGGCTGATTATAATGGTAGTTTCATATTTTCATGCATCTTATTCGTGGAGTGTTTGAATTGATTAGACTATTCCGTGTTGATTGGTTATTAGAATTTTTTTTTTTTGAGGGCATTAATATTACTTAATAAAATTCAAATAAAGAATGGTTTTACTAGTGATATACGTGAACATAGAAAGTGGTCGAAATTCCAGCTACCCAATTTGAAAATTTGTGCGGTTTGTGTTCCTTCCTGGGAAGGAATCTAGGATTATATGATAATACACTGAACTTACGAGAAAAAAAAATTGGGGTTCATAACTCGACGCTGTAGTCTATAACTCGACACGTCCTCCTGTCTTGTCACGTAATATATATCCTTGTTTCTGTCATCGTTTTGGACTTTGACTTGCTTGCTATAAGCATCACGGTCTTAATTTTATATAAATTTTTATGTTCAATATTATTATAAAATGAAAATGCCATTTTTGTTTAAGTGACCTTATTACAATTTGTTTTATTTCTTTGTTTGTTTCTTTTAGGGGAGAAGATATCACCTATCGAAGTGGATGCGGTGCTTTTATCTCATCCTGACATAGCCCAGGCAGTGGCTTTTGGAGTCCCTGATGATAAATATGGTGAAGAGGTTGGTCCATACCCTATATTAAGATTACAAATTAATCAATTATGTATCATTTCAAGTGCTTTATTTTCTCATTGTTTAATGTGTTTCATGACTACAGAGGTTGGTCCATACCCTTTAAAATATATATATATATATATATATATATGCATACAAGTTAATATAAAATTTTCTATGACTATATACAGATAAATTGCGCTGTAATTCCACGAGAAGGATCAAAGTTGGACGAGGGTGAGGTTCTACGGATTTGTAAGAAAAACCTAGCGACTTTCAAGGTCCCCAAGAAGGTCTTCATTACTGACTCCCTACCCAAAACTGCCACCGGGAAGATCCAACGGCGGATCGTGGCAGAGCATTTCCTTGCTCAAATCTCCACCGCCAAGGTTCCAAAGTTTGGTGCTTAATTTGTTCATTATATCACTTTTGAGACTTTGGTGAAGATGCATATCCAAAGCCATAACAGTCCACTCTTGACATTTTTCAAAAGTACCCCTTTCATTTTTTATTTTTCATCATCTTGTTCTGTTTATACATGATGGTGGTATTTTAGAGTGGATAATTTTACTAGTGAAACAAGACAAATTTAGTCGCAAAGCTTTTATGCAATTTGTTATATATGTAGTTTTATTGGACAATGGAACAACAGTTGAGATGTTGCTTTGTGATCGTAGTTTCACTCGTCTTTTTTTACAATTATACGTGCTTTGAAAAAGATTTGACGTAAAAAAGACTTAAAATAATACAAGGCATATTCTCCACTAAACGTATATACTTATTTTGGGATTGATCTCGATCTTTATGCTAATTAGCAATAGTGGAGTGTAACAAAGTCACTTAGCACTTAGAAATGATGTGCGAACTCTCACATTGGAGATGAATCACTATCACACATGTCATTAGGACAGGAATAATCAGGAGACACGTTCAAATCAATATTTTGTAATATGACCATCATTATATTATGGGTTTATTAGGAGAAATGATGATTCCTTACTGGGATATATCTAGCTAATGATAACATAGACATTATACATGGCTCAAGTCCACAAGACGAATATTATATTGCACCAAAATAATTGGTGTGAAGTCTTTAAATAAGGACTTTGCTTAAACTATCGTCGGGTTGGCTAAAGGTGGATATTATGTTGGTTGGTACATTCTCTAGTCATGTTTTAAACTTGAAGTTTAAAGCCTTCTAAGCCTTATTTGATCTATCTAGGTTGTCATCAAGTAAAATGGAGAAAAATGTAGCGACGTAGCAGTTTTTCTCTTCTTTCTTTCATAATATTAGGACAGTTCATAAAATCTAGTATAGACAATGGTGTATTCGACGAAATGAATATCACTGTTTTTGGTGTTGTAGTCGTGACCGGCGCTATGCTGCCAGGGCATATTAATACGTCACCATTATGTGAGTTTCGACAAGGAAGAAAAAGAGTTGAGCTTCTTAATTATGATGACTCGACTAACGCAAAAATATCATTTCTATTCACTATGTTAATACTTTGATGTTAAAACTTTGTACAGGCTTTTCTGCACCATAGGTCCTCGACCTTTTCTTTAATACTTTTAAGTACCAAATGTTAGAATAAGGTTAGCAAAGTAGTCGCTTTTTAACAATTTCTGTAAATTTTCTGTTAAATTCACTCATGGATCCTAAGTGAGTTCTTGAAAATAAAAGGCTTTCAATAAGGTAAATGGAAGAAAGACGCGCAGGTAAATCTGCCTATTGAAAAATAATAATCCATTACTATTTATAATGAGTGCGAAAGAGCACCCGTAAATTCTGCCACCATTTGTTTTTTCTTTGTCAACCCGAGTTTTTATCTGCCTTCTCATTTATGCTATACCAAATCTCCACCCTTTGTCACATGGCTTCTTTGTTTTTTCTGTTTTTCTTTTTCTTAAATGTTTTTTTCACTTTTTTTGGTTAGGTTGCACCACAACGTACATCTTTTTTTTTTTCCTTTCAAGAATTTTTTTTAAATATGCTGCAAAAAGGCTCTATTTTTGTCCCATATACTCAAGTTAATAAACCTCTGAAACCTATGCTTCTCGACATAGGATTTTTAATGAAAATACCCTTTAAAATTTTTTAGCATATTTGATTTCTCAAACCTATATTATCATCATAAAATTCTTCGTTTAAATATTGTGTTAAATATTGTGGATATAGTTTAAAATAGTTTATTATTAAGTTTTGAGTATTATAAGGTAAATCAATTATGGGTTGATTTTCAAGTATTATAACAAAAATACACGATAAAATTTTGATGATTTCAGACCATTTTGGATAATTACCTAAAAATATTGGAAGAAATTTGATTTTTGCGGTAAAGTTTTTATTAAAAAAAATTGAAAAATACTAGATTCTTGAATTTTTTGAAAAATCTTAGAACTATTTAGAAATATACTACTTTTAAAAATATTTATAAAGCATCACTTTTCACTAATTGATATAGTAATTGCAGTAATTTATCAAGTTACTCGAGATAATTAGACTAGTTACCTCAATTGATTACTCCAAATAACTTAATTAGTTACATCGAGTACATTTACAAATTTTCAAAAAAGGTATTTTCCTAAATATTATATAGTTGTATTTCTTCAAATAAAACAGATATTTCTCAAACTTTTCAGCCCAACTTTTAGACTATGGGCATGGGTTTAGGGTTTAACCAGGCTGAATTTTGGATCATAGTTTACAAAATAGTCGATAATGACTGAATTTTGAATATTACTTAAAAAAATAACCGTTTTTCATATTTCGTATATCAAAATGTATTGATTTCTTTTTTGAAAATTGATTTACTTATTAAAAAACTGATTTATTTTTAAATAAATTGAATTAATTTTTAAAAAATTAATTTACTTTATAAAATGCAGATCAACTAAAAATAGCAATTTATCAAAATAGAATTATAAAATGGTTATTCACTAAATAGGTGAAAAAAGGGTTATTTTTTTGAATTGATCTTGAAAAAAAAGACCATTTCTTATAAATACTCATGGATTTATGTAAAAGGTCCAAAATATCGAAAATTATTGAATTTTCAAAAATTATCAAAAATACCACATTAATTAAAATTATATCAAAATGTCATCTTTTATCAAAATTGCATTGGAAATCATCAAAATATTAATTTCATTGAAATTCTATTGAAAATGTCACGCACAAAAATCTTTAAAATACCATTTTTATCGAAATTATATCAAAAATATCGTTTTATCAAAATTGTTTCAAAAATCATCAAAATTTATCAAAAATTGTCGAAGAGGCTACTTCTACTGAAATTTTTTCAAAATGAGAAACTAATCAAAAAACTTTGACCATTATTGCAATTTTTTCTTAGAACATGCAAAAATCAACCTAAAATTTAATTTTTAACACATAAATTATTTAATAACATCTCGGAATTTAATATTAATTAATTTTAAATTATACCTATTACATTTGAACTTAATTTTTTCTTTTTTTTTAATAAAAATCTTTGAAGAGTTT
The DNA here is from genome assembly GCA_002914805.1 of Parasponia andersonii. Taxonomy (NCBI): domain Eukaryota; kingdom Viridiplantae; phylum Streptophyta; class Magnoliopsida; order Rosales; family Cannabaceae; genus Trema; species Trema andersonii. The sequence goes on along the minus strand of JXTB01000109.1, from coordinate 296,002 downwards.
CTTTTAAAAGACTATACTTTTGTATTTTGAGAGATATTTTAGTCAAAGAGCATACTCTTACACACCTTATTTTTTATATTACAATCTTAATTAAGATTTAAAATTTAGGATGAATCTATTATCACCCTTCTGTTTACTCTCTTCACACTATTTCTAAAACTACACTCTTTGTTAAAATCTAAAATTGAATTACTACTTATTATATTCTTTATTTTTCCTATATCGTCCTTTAGTCTATTTTTGTTTTTTCTTTCACACACGTTCTCCCTCTCCCTTCTTCTTCCGCACATACCCACCTCTCTTTTTCGTTCTCTTTCATTATTGATTTGGCTTTCCAAAAAAAAAAATATTGATTTGGCAATTTCCTAAGTTTTTTATGATCTTGATTGGCAATGTTTTGATGTGGAAGCTATATTGGGTAGTTCT
>JXTB01000109.1:129431-283218 GCA_002914805.1 Parasponia andersonii | reverse complement strand
GAGATCGGCCGTGCGCGAGAGAGAGAGAGAGAGAGAGAGAGAGAGAGAGAGAGAGAGAGAGATCGGGCGAGGGAGGTGAGAGAAGAGAGAGAGGTGCACGTGGCCCCCCCTTTATTGGGCTGTGCAATTTTTCAAAAATTGCACATAAGTCCCCAAAATTTCAAATCTCTATCAATCTAGTCCCCCAAAATTTGAAATTTAGTCCACCTGAACAAAACTTTTGCAAATTAGTCCCCACAATATTTTATCCGGAAAATTGGTAAAATGTCCAAATTACCCTCGAAAATTCCGGGTTTTTACAACTATACTATATAAAATAATTTTAATCTAATCCATTCTCTACTCCCACGCACACGAAACGCACCATGTCCCCATTTACAAGGTTGAGACTCATAAAGAAGAATATATATACATATACATATACATAAAGAATATCTACACATGAAAAAGAAAAGGAATTCGGAAGTAGGTAGGAACCCACAAATATATATATATATATATATATATATATAAAAAGAATATCTACTCATGAAAAAGAAAAGGAATTCGTAGGTAGGAACCCACGAAAGAGCAACTAGGCGGAACTGAAACAAGATTCCTCGTCATTTGCCAACATCGTAAGTGTCGCAACCCAGAAAGTTGATATGTTCTTTTTCCATGTTTATTTTAAATTATTGTTGTCAAAATTGGATAATCCAGAAATCCCAGTGAAGACTTTGTTAAATAATACTCAAAATTAGGAAGTAAGGGCCCGTTTGGTTGGAGTTTTGTTTTCCATTTTCTTGATTCTGAAAACACAAAAAACATATTTGTTTACTTAATTGTTTTCAAAACACTGATTTGGGACCAAGACCCAGTTCGAAACCACAAAACTGAAAAAAATGAAAAGAAGTTTTCGTATTTTTTGGTGACATTTATCCCGAAACTTAATCCCCACTTATACCAAATAAAATCCCATAATTTATCTTCGGTAGCTTATTTCTCTCCTTCATCGTTGTTGTCCCATTATCGGAGAGATTTGTTTCGCCACCGGGTTTGTGGTGGATTGGATCCGGTTAGAGATGTGGGTACGTTTGGCTTAGCTTCACCGCTGCGATAACGACTTCTTGTTTTAGGCCCCTTTTAGAGATTTTGCAGAGGACTGGTTTGTCTTTGAGATCGGGTCGTGGGATGTCCTCTCAATATTTCACAAGGCACTGGTTTTTTTTTTTCCTTTTTAATTTTTTTTGCCTTCATTTTTTTAAAAAAATATTTTGTTTGCCTGTTGCCAAGTATAAAGTTCGAATTATTGTTTATTGTGCTTCAAAAAAGTCAGATTATGATGAATTATGGGGTTGGGTATCAAAATGGTAAACCAGATAAACAAATTGTATGTGATATAATTCTGGTTCTACTATTTTGTTTAGCTAAATCACATAGATCGTCTATTTATTTGCCTTTTGATCATGGAATTGTTTTTTATTAAATTACCAGGGATTAAATTTTTAAAAGTAATTCAATAAGCAAATTGTTTATTTGTGTTTTATTTTCAAATTGCAAACCAAACATAATTTTATAATTTTTAATTCTTGAAACCTTACCCAAACATAACTACCAATCAGGTTTCCAAAACACAGCTTCCAGTCATCGATTCCAAATTTAAAGGTTTGGGACCAGTGTTTTGAAAACACAGAAAACAAAATATCAACCAAATAGGGCCTTAGCTTTTATGGAGGTGGTTTATTTAGATAACAATCTTTTCTTTTTGATACCTACAATTGCTAGTGTATCTATGTAACGTTTTTATTGTTCGGTTTTGCTTACTATTTGATGAGTATTAAATAATGGGTTTGATTTATTTCGTCACATGTTTATTTTTCTTCGTCCTATAATCGGAATAAATAAAATAAATGAGAATAAAATAAAAAATATAAGAATCATTATTTATATTACGTAATTTACTTAAAATTGATAGAAAAATGAATTATATTCATTAAATATTATTCATTTATTTACTTAATCTAGAAAAAATAACGGGAATATATTATATTTATTAAACTATTTTTTTAAATATATGTAAATTTTAAATAAGATAGATTTTTTGAGATATAATTATATTTTATATTTTCAATAATTAAAAAATATGAAATAAGTATTTACAAGGAATTACATTTCTTAAGGTGTTGATGGAAAAATATGTCCATTTTTTCTCCAAATTTGTATAGATTCTACACATTTTTCTTTTTCTCATATTTTAGTTCAAATAAAATATTTGAACGAGAATCATTATCTCGTGTCGTTATTTTTTAGTAAATATGCTCATTAAACTTTAGTTACCCTTTTTAATTCATTAAATTTAGAGAAGCTATGAGCTAAAAAGTTATATAAGATCGTTATAGATGGAAGCAGAAGGCCAAACAAGAGAGCAAAAATATGCCGCTGACCTTACGTCAATCAAGGAAGCAGAAGCTCGTATCAGGCCATTCATTAACAAAACTCCTATTTTGTCCTCTGATGCTTTAGATGCTCTATCAGGAAAGCGGCTTTTCTTCAAATCTGAACTTTTTCAAAGAGGGTAAGAGACAGAGGTTTTTTTTTTTTTTTTTCCAATAAATGTCCAAGTGATAATTTGGAACTCTTTTAATTAATTAAAGCTAAAAAAATGTTTTGTTTGTGTGTAGTGGTGCTTATAAGTTTAGAGGTGCCTGCAATGCTGTGTTTTCGCTCGATGATGATCAGGCATATAAAGGGGTTCTTACCCACAGCAGGTTTGTTCTGGGCTCATTTGTACGGTATATACATACATGCACGTACACATGTTTGTGTACATGTATATATTTATATTTATTATTAGTTTCAGTAAGTTAGAAATTGTCTCACTTAAAAAAAAAAAGGTATGGTCATAGTGTAAAGATTAGTACATCAAAATTTTACATAAAAACTTGTATTGATATCATTTTTAGCCACAAAATTTTAAATGGTGTAATCTCACTTTAAAAAAAAATGGTTAAAATGAACGTCACTTAGTATAAATTTTTTGAGTAAGATATTAGTGTCTCTAATATTACTCGTGACAATAAGTCCTATGACATGTAAAGTTTTGATGATATAAGTGATTGCTTTTTAAGCCCTATGACGTTATGACATACATGTGTAGCTATGTATAACTATCAGTTTATCAGTACCGGATCTGCTTGTCCAAATATTGTAGTGGTAATCATGCTGCGGCAGTGGCTTTGGCCGCGAAACTACGGGGAGTTCCTTCATACATAGTTATGCCAAAAAATGCTCCACAACGTAAAGTTGAGAATGTGAAGCAGTACGGTGGTCAGATTATGTTTTGCGAGCCCAATATGCCGTCGAGGGAGAGTACGGCAGCCAAAGTTATGCAAGAAACTGGAGCAGTTCTTGTACACCCTTTCAATGATGGGCGTGTCATTAGGTATTAAGCTTTGTTCTATCTCGATTTCCTGCCTCTCTTTAATTTTGTTCAAAGATAACACTAGAACCTTTGGAATACTGCAACTGGACTAGATTAAAAATCATGTCGAACAAAGAATATTAGTGTGCACAATATGGCTAATTAAGTGCACACTAAATGCCAAGCTAATACTTTCTCTATGGACCTCGCGAAAAATATTTCGTCACATTTCATCATTCTGTATCTGAATTGTGGGGATACTTTCCTTTATAATATTACCATTTGTCCCAGAACTCTAACTAGGATTCAGGTGAATTTATAGAATGGGACAAAGGCTTGTTGATCATGTTGTTTGATTTTTGTTACAGTGGACAAGGGACGATAACATTGGAGCTTCTGGAGCAGGCCCCAGACATTGACACTATTATAGCTCCCATAAGTGGTATCATTGCTGCTGCATTTTTTAAGCTCCGAGAGTAAAATTCGGTGTTCTTCTTCTTGCATATTATATCTATACTGATACTATATATGTCACGACCGAAAATCCAAGGCCATGACTTTTAGTAAATTTAAGTGAAAACAGTGATAAACAGAAATTCTCTAAATTTTCAGAAAAAGTCGAGTACTTAAAATTTAAATTTTAGTCCTCAAGAGTAAGTAAATTTTAATATTGGACCAACTCGATAAATTACAACATTATCTACTAATTTAAATTTCTAAGGCATTTTTAATTTTAAATTTAGAGACATGATAAATAATAAATTTTAGAAACTTTTTATTTAAATGATTAAGTTTATTGAAAGTATTCAATTTAAAACCATAGGCCCATAATTAAAATAATTTTCATAAAATCATTTTTATGTCTAAGTACTCGATTAAATATCGAAATCATCCTCATACATCCACTCAGTAAATATATTACGAATGGCTAAATAAATTTGACTTAGAAAAAGAGAAAACGATACAGAGTATGAACCAACCAATGAAGAGGACTGGAACTGCAAGCATACACCAAACATGCTTGCCAAGCCACACGAATATTTGTCACAGAATAATTTGACACATGAAAGAGGAAGGAAGTAGGGGGGTGAGCACTTGAATGCTCAGTAGAAAACTCAATTACCCTTTTGGGAAAAACTTTTTTAGTAATTCTCAATACAACTGCATAGTTAGTAGTTCTAGAAAATATCTTAATAAATATGGGGCATTTGAGACATATATAGAAAATCTTTACAGAAATTCATGCTCAAATAATAATCAGATATATATATCCAGGTTAAAACAGATAGAAAACTATAATAAAACAAGCATAGGGCACATCTGCATGATTGGTAATACCAGAAAGCATTTTTATAAATATCAAGTATTTAAACCATTTATAGAAAACCATGCTAAAATCAAACTAGATATCCAGGTCAAAACATATAAAAGTCTCAATTTAAATAAGTATAATGCACATCACATAAATCAACACATCACATGAGTTCTCATCCACTCATCACAACTAGAGCAACTTATACTACATGTATTGAGTGCTCTCTGCCTGACATCTATATCTTAAAAACTAGAGGGACACCCATGTATCAAATCCTACCGAACCGGAGGGGCACCGAATGCCTACGCCTACCAAATGGAGATAGTCAAAAAATAAACTCCGCGCGAGTTTACGGGCTCTCACCGAAGGCGGGTGTACTAGTCCGCCTACTACAATACCGTGATGCCTAAGATGACTCTCATGCCTGATCGTATGAAATGTGCAATATATATAAAGTCTCAAACAACCATACAGTGTTTTGACATCCTAGACATGCTCTGATTTTCTTTTTTAATTAAAATCCATTTTGTACTTTAAAATCCAAAGTACAGTTTCCATGGCTTTACCAAATTCCAAGTATAAAAACTTGTACAAAACCATATTTAAAATTATCTAGAGCAGTCTACAATGTTTTACAAATTCATAGTTCATCAAAATAACTATTCAAATAATTCAATTTAATAAAATCACAAAATTTCATTTTTCAAGATAAATTCCAATTTAAATGAAAATAATAGAAAACAAGGAAATTGAATCCCCTACCTCGAAATAGTAATTATGCTGAGTTAACGATGCTAGAAATATCCTCAATTGATCACCGGGTTGATCGGATAGTTGTTCTCGAGTCTCGTCTCGTTCATTTGAAAAGTTGACTTTTCAAAAGGAGTCTCGGATTGAGAAACAGAGGTCACCACTGAATTCAGAACACCCAAAAACGTTGGTTTAGATATAGAGTTCGTCGAAAATGGGTCCCGGTACGGAACCGGCCCGTGGCACGCAAAACGGTGCAATTCATGAGTTATTTTCTCGAATTTCGTGCTACTTCAGAAAATAGTAATATTTTATATCAAACTTCATATCCCGACCTCACTGAGTCCAAATTCGAAGTCAGAACTCAGTTTCGAGGTCCCGAACTCTAAATGGGCCCAAAATCCGAAAATTATAAAAATACCACATTTTCATCCCTACAATTAACGATCTTCTGGTTATCGTTTTATTACTTAAAAATTATGAAATTTCATGTTTCAAACTCCTCTATCACGTGGTATAATTTTCTCGGGAAAAATAACTCAATTTCGAAATAATTACGAAAATACCACAAAATTTAAATATTAAAATATTACTACAGTAGCCAACTTCTTACCGGAGCCGAGCTAGAGGCCGAGGGTGGTCGGAAATCAAAGCTGGAGTCGAGACGAATCCAACGGTGGCGGTGGCACGGTGATCGGACGTCGGACGGCGGCACGGCGGGCGAAAAACTGTTCCGGTGGCGAAATCTTCCAGCCAGGATTTCTCCGGCGTCAGGCGGCAGTTCACGGCAGCAGTACCCGGCACTGGTTCGTCGGCGTCTCCCGGTCATGGTGAATGGGTGCGTCTGGCACGGCGACGGACGATGGAGGCTCAGATGAACAGTTTCCGTGGGTGGCTTCGGGAGGACCTCCGTGGAAAAGAAGAAGAAATGGGGGGGTTTTATGCAATTTTTCAAAACTGTAGCAGTGGGACACGTGGTACAATCTGATTCGACCGAAAAAATAAGTTTATGAAATTCCACTTTGGCCACCATTGTAAAAGATTCTTTCATTTTAGTCCCTCCTTAATTATACTTTTGTCCCCAATTTGAAATTTTTTTTTCACTTTTACCCCAAATGTATCTAGACATAATCTTGTCTAGATTCAACACCGAATTTTTTTTTTATTTTTATTTAATTAATCCAAAAAAATAAAATTACCAAAATGTCCTTGAAGTAAAATTACTTGATTATTCTTATAAAATTTTAGGATTTTACAATATATGTTATTCTTCTTTGGCTGGTATTCAACAAAATGCAGGAGGTGGTTTGATCTCAGGGGTGACTTTGGCTGCCAAGGCCATCAAACCTGCCATTCGAATATTAGCTGCTGAACCCATAGGAGCCAACGATGCTGCTCTTTCCAAAGCAGCTGGTAAGCTAATAGCATTACAAGAGATCAACACGGTGGCAGATGGGCTTCGAGGGATGCTCGGATCTCTTACTTGGTAAAGAACAACACTTGAAAAAGTTAATGTGCTGTCTATATGGTTCATTTAATTTAATATTTATCTTCAGATTGTCTTATATGATTTGCTTTCATTTGTCTGTCAAACTTATCGGTTCTCTAGTTTCACCTCTTTAAGCTGTTCATGCATGATATTCATGTCATATGCCTTTTATCAATACTCAGAAAATATCATTCTAGTGCAATAAACTTTGTCTTTTAGATTAGGTTAATACGATGTCTTTTCTACTGGCACAGGCCTGTGGTGCGCGATTTTGTCGATGATGTCATCACTGTGGAGGATAGTGAGATAATCGAAGCCATGAAACTGTGTTATGAGAATCTGAAAGTTGCTGTGGAACCTAGTGGAGCAATAGGTTTGGCAGTTGCTTTATCCAACGGTTTCAAGAACCACCCTGCTTGGAAGGATAGCACCAACATAGGAATCGTGCTTTCTGGAGGCAATGTAGATCTTAGTGTCTATGGGATTCATCCAAAAGATGATGAGTAATCTATTTGCTTGTTCTTGAATTAACTCTATCTGGTAGCATTTGTACTTGCGAGTGTCGAACTTATGAAATCCTTGTTGAGAATTTATCTCTTTGGAAATTAGTTGCCTTAGCCAAATTTGATGTTTTATGCAACTTGAGGTTTAATAAAAACATGTGGAAAATCATAGTTCCACCATATCGTAGTGTAGTATTTTGTATTTTATTGTATTAAGAAAATGTATTAAATTGTTTTTTTTTTTTTTTGAAGTTATTCAACTCAGATTTCACTATATTTTTTCCCTCATCACTTTTTTCTCCTTTTTTTTCATTCTTTTTCTTAAATTTCTATATCCTTATTTTCTCTCATTATTTTCTCACTTCATTTTTTTTATCTCGTCATTTTTTCTCATTTTACTTTATTACTCTATACTTTTTATCATTATTTTCACTCTTTTTATTTTCTTTCTCACCACATCCTCACTTGTCATTTTTACTTTCTCTCACAATTTTTCTCTCCTTACTTGCACCTGTATGAGAAAATATAAGGAAAGAGAATATGGTAAATGGAGAAAGTAATCATAAAAAATACGAAGAGAGAGAGAGAAGCGAAATGAAGTAAGTAGGTAAAATAAAGAAAAATAAAGTGAAGTAAGAAAAAATGATAAGAGAAAAAATGAAGCAAAAGAAAGTAATGAGAGAAAAGTGTGAAGAGAGAAAGTGCCAAAAAAAAAACAATGGGTGAGAATGTGAAACCAGAAAAAGTCATGAAAAATAGTGAGTATTGTATAATATTATATTAGACTTAAAATTATATAATACTGTGTAATACATATTTGTATTAAATAATATTCTCTATATTATATTAAATAATTTAATACAAAAGTATAGTTAAATATAATATTATATTTAATTAATATAATATAGATCCCTGTACAATGCACTGACCATGACCTACGTATATGTTTCAAAAATGTTTTAAGGTCACGTTACATTATCGTACCATTGAAAGTATATATATTAATTAATATATATGATATGATATAATTGGTTTATTTTAAATGATTAGGCTGCATATCATAGAATAGGATAAGATTTAGTTATTTTAAATGATTGAACTAGATAAAATAGGATTGAACTATGTAGAATGAAATAGAAGTAACGTCCAATTTTGTCTCATATTTGGTATGCTATATTTTGTTGGGATAGGATTAGTACGTCCATTTCATATTTTTAAGAGGAAGTTTAATACTTTTATAGTAAATATTCCAAAAAAAAATCAAAAAATTATAGATTTTGAAATTATTTGAAAAGTTTCGGATTTTAATTAGAAAAAATCCACTTTTTAATGTATTTGGAAAAATATTACTTTTTATTAATTGATGAGGTGCTTAAAGTAAACTACTAGCAAACTTAAGTAATTAGATTGGTTACCCACATAACTCAATTGGATATCTCAAGTATCATTAAAAATACTAATTTTATAAATTAAAAAAAGTACTATTTTTTTAAATATTTATTAAAAAATTATTCTTTCTCTAAAAAATTTTAAAAGTGATTTTTTTAAATCAATCCGGGATTTTTCAAAAAATTCAATCTATATGGGATTTTTCAATTTTTGATATTTTGGGCCTGAAATTTTGTAAGAAATCATATTTTTAAATAAATAACAACTTTAAGGTTTGATTGATTTTTAAAATACCACTTTTAAAATTTATTTAGAAAAATATCACTTTAAGAATTTAATTTTTAGAAATGTCATTTTTAAAATGTATTTCCAAAATACGACATTCAAAAAAATATTTTGAAAATACGAATCATGATTTTACCACTTTAAAAGATGAATTTAGACAATATCACTTATAAAAGTTAATTTAGAAAAATATCATTTTTTACACCTTCAAAATATTTTGTTATTTTTAAACAAATTCATAATCCCTCCCAATTCCAAATTCTCAAGAGGACAAGATTATCTCCTTCTAAAGGTATTATTTATAGAGTGGATTAGTTTAATCCTATCTAATGTCTCTCATATTCATACACTAAACATGAGATTAATTTAATTCAATCTAATTGCATTCTTATTTCTAAACATACCCTAGTTTTTGAGCAAATTGATAAAATTTTTCTTTGTATAACTTGAGCGACTTTTGCTTTTATACTTAGCGACCTTATTTTTACTGTCATGATATAACAGCGTAAAATAAAGGATTGTCATTTTGCAAATATTAATTTTTCATATTATCAATTTTGCCAAATGACTTGTGATATGACAACTCTTATAAGAGTAATGCTATATATCTTCACAAACTATCATAAAAAAATAACTTTAATGATGCAGAATTATATTATTTGTCAATATTTGTATATGAACCACTTATTATTTGTCACGTAAATTGTTATATTATTCAAATTATTTTATCAAGATGTTTAGTATTTTTCCTTTTATATTCAAGTTTCTTCACCTAAAAATATGTACATTTAGTTAGTTAATCAATATCCAGAGGATTTCAAATTCCATGAGAGGTTGTAAGTCTGATAGATTGGTACGCATTTTTTCTGTCATGAATATCTGTGTTTTGAGGGGCATATATGGAACTGTCTTAGGATTTCTTCTAATTCAAGTCATATCTTTTTTGCAGTTGCTTATGTATTATATAATTATGTATGAAATAGGTGAGCTCAACACATTGAATAGCTTTTCTGGTGTACATATATAAAATTGAGAGAAAATGTGAAGTGTGGACATGGACTCAACAGAATTATTAGATTGAACTACTAAAGTGAGAGTTTAAGGAAATCTGAGAAGACCTCTCCTTCCTTCTATACCAAGTATGAGAAGGCAAAGGAGAACTTTAGGTAAATCAGCCTTAATATTCTTGGGCAATGCCTCACTAAGTTTAATATGCCATTAAATTCATCCTATCTACCATGTGATTTGGGGACTCGGGAAGAAGAGCTTTCCTGATAAGAAGATTGAAAAGAATTACTTTTCCTCCATTTTTCTCTGCTCTGATTTGTCTGGTTCTTGTTTTACTCCGTACTTCTATACATGTACTCAGAAATGAGATGAAAAATTGACATTAAATTGCCGTTCCCACATAAATTCATTTCATTAATGAATAAGTGAAAACGACAGGAATGGATCCCCACAAACATGAAAACGACATGATCTTCCTCCATCTTTTTGACAAAACAAAAGCAGCATTTAAAGTATAATATACACTAGATTTAAGCAGCAGAAGCCAGATTGTAGAGATGGCAATTCGTGTTGTCGTGTCATAATCGTGTCGTGTCGAGATATATGTATAACGAGTATTTACTCAACCCGAACACGACACGTTTATTAATTATGTCATTATTTGTGAACCCGTACACAACTTGCTAATTAAACAGATCACCTGCGATACGACACATTTAACACATTATTTAATCATGTCTTATTCAGGTCGTGTTCTACCTAACAGGACCTATTAACCTGTTTAGGTCAAATTTAACCTATTTATGATATGTTTAATCTGTTTACATCGAATTTAACTTATTTATAATAAACATTCTTATATAAGTCAACATGTCAAATATAACCCACTAAACTTAATATGTGGACCTATTTAAACATTTCTAATATAACCTGTAATAACCTATTTAACCTAACTAAGTTCACAAATCACAACTTCATACTTCAAAACATAATGACATGTATAACAAAATTAACTTGTTAACCAATACACCCAATAAAATACAAGGTCCACAATAACTAAAAGCTATCAAACCAAAATAAATAGTCTCTCAAAATAAATAGTCTCTCAAATCAGCACGAAAACACTTTTCATTTCACTTTTTTTTTTCGAATTTTTAATTTTTTTTAAATTAAATATTAAAAAAATTATTTTTTATCGTGTCATAAACGGGTTGTAAATAGGTTAATTGCAGGTTGACACGATTATGACATGTTTATTAATTTTAGTTTTAATCGTATCAAACGTGTCAATTTCGGGTTAGACATGTTGACCTAATTTTGACATGTTATTTTATTATGTTTAATCATGTTTAACCTGTTTTGACCCGCACCTGTTTAAGCTCAACCCAAACTTGCTAACTTCGTGTCGTTTTCGAGTCGTGTTATCGTGTCGTGACATGATTGCTGCCCCTACCAGATTGTTTATTATTCTTTCTCATTATTATTTTCTGCCTAAAAATACTTGGGATTAGTTGTTATTTATGTAATCTTTATTTGTTGTTATTTTTTTTCAACAAAAAAAAAAAAAAGAAACAAGGAAAGTTCAGACCTGCCAAGGTTGAGGTCGGTGACAGCTATATAATGTGGATTTAAATCTTAATTGGTTCATCAAAACTGTCACCGAAGTCAACTTTGTCAACCAACTTTGACATTGATTTATTCTTTTGTCAAGTATCTTGACACTTTTTATATACATCAAACAGCTTAATGATGCTTTCAAGCACCAAAGTATTAATTCCAATTGGGTAATTTATAGGACCACTGAATTATTAATAGTCCACAGGCCTCTATTTTGTAATGGTAAAAGGGCCAAAATAAACAAATAAATAGATGGTTACAGCAGTACTATTCCAGGGTCATAAATAAAAAGCTAATTCTGGATTCATCTGATGAAAACTGCAGGCCAAGAATCTTTGGACACACCTAAACAAAATCATGGATTTTCTCTTCTTTTTAACATATATATATATATATATTAAAAATACACTTCTTAACCAAACACTGAAATTTCTTGTTCTAAAATCTTCTTTGACAAAGAAAGATGATCTAACTCCCCATCATTGTACCAAAAGGAAAAAAAGAATTATCTAGTTACCAAAATTAAGCCAAAATTTTCACACACACATAAGACAAATATACAATTATGGCTGTCCCCCACCTTATTCCAAAGCGTGCCATGTACATAATTAGCTGTTTAGGGAATTGTAGTTGTTGATATGGGTAGGATAGAGTAGAGTAAGGCATGGAGATCTTCTTACAGTTTTTTAAGTTGCTAAGACAAGTATATGGGTTAAAAGAAAAGAGAAGAAAAGGGAAATGAAAAAAAAAAGGAAGTACAAGAAAAAGAACCTAAGAAGTGGTGGAGGGAAAGGATCTAATTTAATGCTTAAACCTAACAAGAGAACCCCAAAAGCAAAGATGGGGGTCCTTGTCTTTGTCAGCCAAAACAAAGACAATTTATTAGGTCCTTGTCAAGAAAAGGCACATGGAAGTAAGGGCAAGGGCAATTGGGAGATGAAGACAAGGGACACACCACCCTTACAACTTGTACATCAATAGGGCCCTTTGGAAAAAGCAACATAAAAACCCTCTCACATAGGAAAAATCTTTAGTCCTTGATGCTACCCTTGTATTGTAGGACTCAGTTACAGCTGTATTCTGTTACTGTATTGAATGGGTTCCTCCTAGTTCTTGAGGCCCAGTTTTTGAATGAAGTCCACGACCAATTACCGGTAAAAAAAAAAAAAAAAAATGGTAGGACTCTGGACCCAACTTGTCTTATGCTGAAATTGAATTCTGAATATAGATATATGAAGCTGATCCACAATTAGGCAGCTAAATTCAATACCATATAGGGAGCAAAGTGGTCCCACTACTCTGATTTTACTTTCCTTTTCCAATCTCAAGCTTCCAATACCTTTCTGACATTTGTACAGTCCAATTGAGGTTGAGCCTATCTGATAATTGCAGTCTTAATGTAAAGTAAACCCCCATTAGGATCCTTCTTTCCCTTTATTAATACTCCAACTTTGTTAAGACTGTCTTGCTTGGAAGCATTGTCTTTGAGGACCCTTAATGCTTAAACAATTCCAGTGTCTTCTGTCATCATCAAAATTGTATAAAAGAAAGATATAATAATGCCAAAACACAAAAGGGTAACTTTAGGATATTAGAATATTAAGTGGAAACTACTCAAATAATAATAAAGAAAAGAGCGTATTCTTTGTGATTAACTACTCTTTTCCTTTCAATCATGTGGAATTATTTTTTCTTCTACTTTGTATTAATAAATAAGCAAGAAGACAGTTCTTAGTGTCTTCTTACTAGATGTATGCAATCTTGTTTAGGTGTTGGTCCTTTTCTTGATACCCAAAAGGGTCAATATCTTAATAAAAAGGAAAATATAAATAAAGAGTGATTAGTGGTGGTTGTTGCACATCAAAACAATTAATTATCTTTCATGGATCACACATGCTTATGCTCATGGAGAACAACTGTAAAATTTGGAACGTGAGAAGAAATTCCATTATTTGTAGTCCCCTTTTTCAAAGATGAAAGTTTTTTCTGTAATAAAACAAAGTTCAAAGAATTGCTCTTCCCTTGACCCTCCTTTCCAACCCCAATTAACATCTCTCTCGTATAAATTTTTTGTCTATGCCATTGTAACAACTACATATATATATATATATATATATATATATATATATTTATATATCCAAGAGGAATAGCCGGAGGGGTGCATGCATGAAAGCAACCGACAAAATAAAAGAAAGCAAGAATCAAGTTTTGAAAAAAAGGTGAAAACATTGAACTGCACCAAGTTTTATGATTATTAGTATAGTGAAGTTTTTGTCTATATATATATATTTAGAGAAAAAAAATTAAAGTTCAAAGCCTATATGATTAACTTGACAGTATTTGGTTTAAATTGACAGAGACATTTTATGTTTTGCTTTGTAAAAATGCTTGATTTTTCAGCTTTTGTGGACAAAAGAAACAGAAAACATGAACATTTCTATATTATAGTACATACAACACATAGTAAACTAAGAATAATTTTGACTTATATTAAGAAGAATATTTCCGGATCGTTTAAAAATAATTCATGTTTTCACGAGAGACGAATGATAATTTATGTTTTTATGAGAGACGAATTTTTTTAATATTCTTTATAATTAATTGTACACTACAATACCAACAATATAATAAGAATTTTCTCGTTACTAAATAATTATGAAAGGACTATGCGAGAAATAAAGCGAGAAGAGCACACCACATAAACGAATTGTTTATAGCTTTCACATATGTTCATCTTAATGTAATGTTATGCTTATTTTATTATTATGATAATAATAATAATAATAATAACAAAACAAAAATAAATAAATAAATACAAAAATATCTACCGAGTTCAAAGATAAGAAAAAAGGTAAAAGCTCGCTGTTATGTGTCGCCAGCTGTCTACAAAGTCAGTCAGTGACTTATCTATATATCGCGATAATTTAAACATACTTTGTATCGTGGGCTAATAATTAGGGCTTGATCCAAAAAGTACGTTCCAAACGCCGCACATGATTACCTGGCGTAAATATCGGAATGACTGGCCTATGGGCCCAATAGGCCCGGTACTTGGTGAAACGCGGATATTTTATGCATTTCTTTTTTTTTTTTTTTTAAGAATATTTTATGCAACTTTAATTGCATCTCAATAAATAAAAAAGAATATTGATCTCAAGAAAAAAAAAAAAGACTTATCATATATTATTATAACGGATAATTATTTTTTAGGCTGGAAATGTGGTATAATAATTTGGCACTATTTAAATGAAAAAATAAAAAATTGGGCAGTGAGATATAAAATATGCCCACGACGACATTCATTATGATTATTGAAAAATGTTGTATATGCTGTTTTAACTGGCATATATTAGTTTCATAAATTATATAAAATGTAGATAAACTTAATGTCATTAAATGGATTTGTCAAGTCCAGGTTTTGGAACTTGGTCTCAATCTCTACCGATTTGTAAGTTGATGGTGTCACATATTTATAGGGTCTTTTTTTTCTGGAAAAATAAAAACTGGGAATAAAGATGTTACACTAGTAAACAAATCGTTATGCAAAACAAGCGCAAATTAACTCTCTTCTAAATATTTTCATCAACAAATTTTTTTTTTTGAGGGATACTACGAATATTTTTTAACATTATATTTCTCTGAACATGCTGTTACCATATTTCCCCCATTTTACTTTTTTTTTGTTTTGAACAATCCCTCATTTTACTTTTACTACGCTCCTTCGGTCAAAAGAATTACAAAGAAGTCAGCTATTATTTTAGTTTCCAAAATGATTAATTGTTGGAATGAAGAGGCATTATTGCTCATCAATTGTCAATTGATAACAATTTTTTATTACAAAAAAATTAATAATAAATACCCATCAATCAAATTGGTGCCTGAATTATTAATCTAACTTGGACTAATTGTCATATGGGGGAGTAAGATTGAGTAAAATATTAAAAGCGAAAAACCGCAAAGCATCTATTCATTCTTTTTATTTTTTATTTTTTTATCTAAACTAAAAGGAAAATGCACGTTGGGTCATCCAGCCGTACAACATGATGAAAGTTCCACTGCATGGTCAACTAAGCTTATTTTAAAAATCAAAACAATCTCAACCATGGATTTCAAAAGTAGCCTCTCATTATAAAGTCACCAACGTATGACTTGTGATCGGACCTAGTTTGGTATGCTTTCTATTTATAATTTTTTTTTACATTAAACTATGCATTATAAAATTATATCAAATTTATACCTTCTATAAGTCAAACATGTATTTTGGTTATTAGTTTATTTTTTAAAATATGTACTTTTAAATCATAAAACCTATTATTATATGTGTATAGGTTAAAATTAGTGATTAATTCAGAGAACGTATAAATATATAAGAAGTTTAAAATGTGAAAATTAATATTGATAATAACCAAAATTAATAATATAAATTAAATAATCAATTATAAGATATAAAAATATAATTAACTCTCTTTTTTATAACTTTTTATTATAAATTCTTGCTTCAAAAAATGTATCTTTGAGCACTAAATTATGAAATAATATGACATAAAGTATATTTATAACTTTTTATTATAAATTCTTGCTTCAAAAAATGTATCTTTGAGCACTAAATTATGAAATAATATGACATAAAGTATATTTATGGAAGGCAAAAATTTAACAATTATACTTTCTCGTAATCAAAATCAGATGTACAAAAGTAAGTACAAATCAACCTTTTATTTCCATGAGCTTATAGGAATGAAAGCTCATGAAATGTTGAAATTCAATTCTCCAGTCATCTGATAAAAGTATCCTTCATGAAATGTTGAATTTTATTTCTCAAGTCATCTAACGAAAATATCCTTTCTCATATTTAAGATTAAGGCTATGTCTGGTAAGAGAGAAAAGAGAAAGGACAAAAATAGTAGGAGGGAAAATGAGAGAGAAAATAAAATTTTACATTGTTTGGTACGAAGGAAAATGGAGAGGAAAAGAAAATAGAAAAGAAAAGAAGAGGGAAACAACTAAGATAGAGCCATTTGCGGAGCCGTAATGGGCAAGGATCAAATGTCTCGTGAACTTTTTTTATTTTTTTTTACAAGCTTTTGTTTAAAAAACAATTATGTCCTTATTTGCCCTTATGATATTTTAAATCCATAAGTTTTATGCGTACTTTTTAAAAAATTCATACTATACCCTACTTGATAATTAAAGTTTTAATCGCGCCCTTGCATTTTTATGGCAAAAACTTTTAATAATTACATCATTCTTTATATTTGAGTGAACAAAATACATTGTTTTTTTAACTTTTCAAATTGTTTTGGACCTAAATAAAATTTAAAAACTCAACTAAATTCAACTAAACCCATTAATAAAGAGGGAAAAAAATTACAAAGATAAACAAAAAAGGAAAATTTAAGATGCAAAGAATTAAAAAAAAAATCTTTGCATTTATAGTTTTGCCTCATTCTTAAAATTATTCTTACACCTTAATTTTTAAAATTATTATATTAAAAATAAAATAATCATTTTAAAATAAACTAATTTTCTATCACCAAACTACTATAAGACACTTTTATTTCCATTATGCGTATTTTCTCTCCCACCAAAATTTTTCATCCCTACATGTTTTTCTCGCTCTTATCATCTTGACCGTCCATTCTACCCCTTTATCAGAATGGAAAAGCCTACGGCGTCAATATGGTCCAAATCACACCCTATCAAAAACACCCGAAATATCCAAAAAAAAAAAATCCCGTCATTATTATAATCTCGTGACGATATATTAATCAGCCCATGTTAACGCAATCATTTGAAGTAATGCAAAGATCCAAAAACTCACACGACACCTAAAGCCCCTCTAATTTACTAAGAATTAAAATTTTTATAATTAAAAAAAAGTAATTAGTACTAATTACTAAATATAAAATACCGCCAATTTAAAAGGAACACTCTCTCCTTCCACAAGTGATTTTGTTATCCATTTTCATTTTTCTTTTTTACTTTATTTCAAAATCTTTTGGCTCTTCTTCTTCTTCTTCTTTTACTGGTCCCAATTTTAGCAAACCTGTATTCGAATCAAAGCTTTCAAGATAAATTCCGGGTTTCTGTCAACTTCCAAATATTGGGTGTGTGTTATTTTTGTTTATTTTTATTTTTTATGTTTAGTGATTTGGCTATGGTGGGTAGTTGCTGAATCTTGGGTTTTAAAACTTAGTTCTCAGTTTTTCATTTTCTGGGTACCATTTCTTTTTTTCATTGTTCGTCAAAACCAACCCAATTTTTAGTATTAGATTAGTGTTAGTAGGATCTTGAACTTGGATAGTTTTTATTTTCTTATAAAAACCAAATCTTTCCAAGTCATTTGGGTTTCTTTTACTCTCTCTCTCTCTCTCACTCTTTGGTAGTTTGGGTAATGAGTTCTTCTGGGTCTTCTTTGATTGAGGGAATCTGAAAGAAAATGAGATCACTTTCTTCATTTCTGCTATTGAGTTTAACATCTGGAGTTCTTTTCGTGCTTTGTGAGGCCTTTGCACCAAATGAAGGTATGTGTTTCTGTGGTAGTGTTTCTTCCCCAGATCTCGACTTCTGTAAATCTCTGTTTGGTTGCTAAGAAAATTTGGGAAAAAATATTGTGAACCTTAGTTTGTCAATCCTGTTTTGGTGCTCTTTGGTGTTCGTTAAAAAAAAAAGAAAGTCATGTTGGTTCCAATTTTTGTGGGAATCATACAAATTTCTATTCCTTTTGGGTTGTTTCTTGGTTACTGGTACTGTCATTCTACTGTTGAATATTGGATTTTGTTGATGAATGTACTAGAGATGGCTACACTGCAAAAGAAAAGGAATAAAAAGTACTCATAACAGTAAAAAACAATAAATGTTGTATAAGGATATCTTCCCTGATCAGAAAATCTTTGTTTTGCTCAGTTATGGCCCTTACAACCTTTAAGGAAGCTATATATGAAGATCCAGATCTGGTTTTGTCTAATTGGAATGCTATAGACACGGATCCATGCGAGTGGAATGGCGTTTCATGCACTGGGTCTCGAGACCATGTTATAAAGATGTAAGATATTAACTATTTTAGTACAAATGATACTAAATTTTGGCTAGATTCCTTGTTATATAGCAGTTAGAAATTGGTAAATTTCATATTGTTTTGCCTGTTTTTGCAGTAATATTTCTGGGGCATCTATAAGGGGATTTCTTGCACCAGAATTGGGACAACTCAGCTTCTTGCAAGAGCTGT
Organism: Parasponia andersonii; assembly: GCA_002914805.1. Classification (NCBI taxonomy): domain Eukaryota; kingdom Viridiplantae; phylum Streptophyta; class Magnoliopsida; order Rosales; family Cannabaceae; genus Trema; species Trema andersonii. Next base: position 264,234 of record JXTB01000109.1, on the reverse strand, counting down.
ATGCTTTTTCTCTGCTTGTCTTACTGAATCCAATTTTCTCTGTCTTATATTTACTTCCAAGACCATGGTGGTTGAATTGAAGCTTAATTTTATCTGTTGCTTATTTGTAGAGTTCTGCATGGAAACAAGCTGCTTGGAGTAATTCCGAAGGAACTTAGCTTGTTAAAGTATCTCAGGGTCTTGGATTTAGGGATGAATGAACTCACGGGTCCAATTCCTCCAGAGATTGGGAACTTAACCAGTGTTTTTAAAATGTAAATGGAGTATGACTTATGTCTATCTGGATCAAGTTTAGTTTTTGGATTGTTTTGGATTTGTTTTAGCAATTTGCTACTTCTCTTACAGAAACCTTGAATACAATGGGTTGACTGGTTGGCTACCTCCTGAGCTTGGAAACTTGAGAAACCTCCAGGAGCTTCTATTGGACAGGAATAGACTTCAAGGAATTGTTCCTGCTGGTGGCAATGCTGATTTTACGTCTAGCATGCACGGAATGTAAGTTTGAGATCCCTGCACTTGAAACTGAAGTCTTTCAGCAACTTGTTTCAACTTTCTCGAAACATTTTTGTTTTTATGGCTGCTTACGAGTTACTTCATATTGAATGCTCTTGAAACAACATAACGTTGGTTGGACGTACAGAATTCATAATCTTCAGTAGCATTGATTAAGCATGATGTTCAGATAGCTCATACTTGTACATAATATGTTAACATGCTAAAACATCCTAAAAGATTCTTTGTACAAGACATTTTCTCAGGCTAAGATATTCAAAAATATTCTGTCTTTGAGCATCATCATACCTTGTATCGTCCACTTCATCCAAATATGAATAGGTTGTATCCTGAAGGTTCTGAGAGCCTTATTAGCACAACGAAACATTCATTATATCTTTATCTCAGGATTGGTTTCCTCTAATTGTGTCTCTCGTTGCCTGTTTTTTATTCAGGTATGCATCATCAAACTCAACAGGATTCTGTCGTTCATCTCAGTTGCAAAAGGCAGACTTCTCATACAACTTCTTTGTTGGTAGTATACCTAAGTGCTTGGATTATCTTCCAAGGTGCCTTTATGACTATGACTCTTTCGCATCTTTGGGTTTGTGTGTGTTCTGTAAACCTTTGCTTACCAATATGATCTGATACAGGTCAAGTTTTCAAGGGAACTGCCTCCAGCATGAAGATATAAAACAGCGCCCTAAAAAGCAATGTGGTATGTGACAATGATTGTCTGCTTGTTTTAAGTAGGTGAACTTTTAGGAGCTTCTCATTTACAAGTTTAAAATTACTGTCAACTGTGTAGAGTATCATCTATTTTAAATGGACTTCGGTTAAAATATTAACCGGGCAATTTAGTGCCCCCTTTGCTTTAACTTCTGCAAATGGTATTAATCATCAAAGCAACATGACTTTTGAAACCAATTCTGAAATTCGCAAGTCCAGTGTTTACTCTTAACAACTATTTGTCTTTGGTCCATTTATTACTCAAGATGTATTGTTCTAGTTGCAAGTGACTCTTTTTGTCAGATGGTGCTTCCCCTATCAAAAGCCATGCAGAAGCCAACCAAAAGCATCGGTCACCTGAATATCAGCCCGAGCATCAGGGGACATCAAAACCTACCTGGCTTCTGGCTCTAGAAGTGGTGACAGGAATTATGGTGGGCTCTCTCTTCCTAATTGCACTTCTCACAGCTTTCCAGAGATGCAATAGCAAATCATCTCTAATAATTCCTTGGAAGAAATCCGCAAGTGAGAAGGACCGGGTTACAGTATACGTAGGTCAGTACATACCGCACATCTTCCTCCATGGAGACGAAGTGCTTGAAGATGCTGTTTTTTCAGTAACATAATTGATTTATTTGCTGAGGTTTCCTGCGCAGATTCTGAGTTGTTGAAAGATGTAGTTAGATTCAGCAGACAAGAGCTTGAAGTAGCCTGTGAAGACTTCAGCAACATTATTGGGTCTTCACCGGATAGTTTGGTCTACAAAGGCAACATGAGAGGTGGGCCTGAGATTGCGGTGATATCCCTTTGCATCAAAGAAGAGAATTGGACCGGCTTTCTTGAACTTTATTTTCAGAGAGAGGTAATGTTCTCTGTTACATTAACATTTCAGCATAGAGTGCTAGCTAAAGATCTGTAACTTCTGAAAATTTAAATCACCAAAGCTTTCAGAATACCAAGTTTTAGAATTTGCTTTAATTTCGATTCAGGTGGCAGATTTGGCAAGATTAAGTCATGAGAATACAGGGAAATTGCTAGGTTATTGTAGGGAGTGCACTCCATTTACAAGGATGCTGGTTTTTGAGTATGCATCAAACGGGACACTGTTTGAGCACCTTCATTGTAAGTTGTGATGCTCTCCCCTATCAACATTTGTCTGGTAGTATGTTTTGTTGGCTCAGACCTTAGTGGTTATTTGACTATAGATGGAGAAGGTTGCCAATTATCTTGGACACGACGAATGAAAATTATAATAGGCATTGCTCGAGGATTGAAGTATCTTCACTCAGAAATTGAGCCACCATTTACGATATCGGAGTTAAATTCTAGTGCTGTATACCTTACAGAAGATTTTTCTCCCAAGGTATATACCGAGGACCTTTTTCAAATTTTTCATTTGTGTAGATTAGGAAATTTTATCATATGTGGGTGTAGTTTATTTTTTTTATGGCTACTTCCTTACCTAGACAATTTACTTTTTAAAATTTAGATAGTGGTAAGGGAATACCATAAAAGAATTGAAAAGCTCACACAAAATGCTGACTTAAGAACACCGCCTTGATTGTAAATGCAGCTTGTTGACTTTGAAAGCTGGAAGGGAATTCTTGCTAGGTACGAAAAATATTCAGGCTCTTTTGACAGCCAAGGTGCTATTTGTGTCCTTCCAAATTCTCTGGAAGCACGCCACCTTGATATTCAAGGCAATCTTTATGCGTTTGGTGTTCTTTTACTGGAAATTATCAGCGGGAGACCTCCGTACTGCAAAGATAAAGGCTGCTTGTTAGATTGGGTATTAAGAACTGTCTGAAATTTGAGTTTTTAAACAACTTACTCTTCTTGTTGACTTTGAATACTGTTATGCACCAAAGCCTAAAGCCTTCTTTCTGCTGCAGGCTAAGGAATATCTTGAGCTGCCTGAAGTGATGCCTTACGTGGTTGATCCTGAATTGAAACATTTCAAGTATGACGATCTCAAGGTCATATCTGAGGTGGTGAATCTTTGCATAAATGAAGATCCCACCATGCGGCCACAGATGCAGGTATTATGCAACATGTTGGAGACCCGAATCGACACGACAATTGCTGTCGAGCTCAAGGCGTCGTCTTTGGCATGGGCCGAACTTGCACTTTCATCCTAATGAAGTTGAAGCTAACACCTTGTAAAGCAGAATTATACAGTTTTACTAGTTTCTTTTCCTGCCCTCGCTCCCTCGAGTTTAAAGTTACCCCATTGTTTTTATCTTTGTAAATGTTCTGGGCAAAGAGAAGAGTTTCATGCAAGGCAAGATAATAGTCTCCTTTGTATACCAAACATAGATCAGGTAAGTTCTGAAATTACTAACAAGTGAATTAATATATCCGAAATGCGTTTTCTACCTGCTTTCTTTGTTTTTGGCTTGATCACAGAGCATCATGTTACTAGTGTTTACTTTTCTCGTTTCTAAGTGCGTCATACCACACCAGTTACTATTGTTACACTGACTGGTGAAAGATATGTATATATATATATATATATATATATATATATATATATATATATATGTGTGTGTAATCAGAAAAAGAGATGGATCTTGAATCTAGGGTGCCGTCGGTGGGGCCTGTTACTCATATGAAAGCCTTTTATTTGGACGCAAGTTCCGTGTAGTTTCATTCAAGATTCTTGCAGTGAAATACAAAAAATTTGGCAGTTGGGGGAGGAAATAAAGTTGCGGAAGAGCCACATAAGACAGGGACAATTAGAATACACTCAACAAAGCTTTTAACTGTTTCTTGGCAGCAACATGGCTTGTAAATATCACAACAATTTGGAAAAATAAAATTTAAAAATTCTAGAAAAGCCAATATTTATTTATGCTTGGAACGAGAGTAATGATTGTCATTAGGATTCCTCTTGCCACTGAAAACTGCTAATGCCTTCCTCACCGGAGGCTGAAAAGGAGCCCTTTTATCACTATGATGGTGACTGAAGATGTCATCTGAGACGAAGAACTCATCCCCCTGAGAGTAAAATATGCAGTAGCTCGAGTTAAAAATCAGACACGTGATACTCGAACCGAAAAGAAAAAAAAACCCCAAAATTTGCACTTAAATCAAGAGAAACAATAACTTAATGAAATAAATAAAATGATACGAAACCTCTTTAGTTGCTTTCTTCCTTGTTTTCGGGTAAAGGAGCTTCTGGGGGAGTTGATCTTCACGTAAGATGAGGTTCTTAGTAACGGCATCTCTTCCACCTTGAGGTAATGGCAGTGAGAACTGCAAAAAGCCAAATGTCAAGATACATACATAATTATGGGCAACAGAGCATGTAACAAAAACAGACGATAAACACCATGCCATAGAATTCCATAGAGGGAGAGATAAATAAAAACACTACGATTAAAATAATACTAGGAACCAAACACCAGACAGAATAGTAGGTATAAAGTAAACTGCCATCACTAAGCCTGGATTGAAACTGCCCGGGCAACCTGGATTGAAACTTCCCGGGTCGGTGCCCGGGCAGTTACTGGGGATGGACTGTAATACTCGTTGGAAAAGGAGAACACAAATAAATAATAATAATAATAATAAAATAAACAATCAATTATCTCCAACTCCATGAAACGAATCTATGGCAGAAATGACCAAAATATTGCCAAACCAGGAAAGCTATAACCAAATGGAAGATACATAAAAATGAGCAACCGCGAGGAGAAGCTAAAATCGTGACTATAACAGTTCACATGAGTTGATGATGTATATACTTACTTTTGTGCCACGCAGTGTTATACGGGGTCGTCGAGCCGCCAAAACAACTCCATTCTCACCAACTGTAACAGCTACCTTGCGTAAAGTGCCACCATTTCCACATTTGGGGCAGAAAATTCTCCCAATTTCAGCAGTCACCGTATAGCAGGCATGGCACCTCAAAACCCACCTGGAAATAAACCAGTCATTTTGTCAAGCCATTTTGTCACAACAATAGAGCAGTTCCAAATTTATCAAATAATACAATAATTCATGTACCTATGAAGCTGGCGAATCTGCATTCCTCCTGGAGCCAGCAAGCGTAAACCCATCTGCAGAATAACATTTTGCATTGCAAAATCACTAGTTATACAAGCCACACTCGACTCAGACAAGGATCTGAGAGTCCAGCTCTGCTCACTACTATCATCATCCTCAGCATTCGAGGCATCAACACTAATGTTAATCTCGCTTGAAAGCTCTAAATGGTCGATCCCCTCACTGATTACATCAGTATGATCTCCTTCAGTGCTTCCATTCCCATCTTGAAGTCCCTTTAACGAATCTTCTTTCAACCTCGTCTGGTCTAGGATTGTAGAGAGGCTTTCCTCATCATTCTTCCCCTCTTTTGTGTCACCCTCTTTTTCGCCATTCTCACCCTGTGCGACACCATTCTCTTGGCCACCATTGTCCTCCCCTGTTATCCCATTCTTCCCAGAAGTCCCATCTTTTTCAGACATCGCTTCATAATACTCACGTCTAGCTTTTCTTCTGAGAAATCTTCTGTGAGTGCTTCGACTGACGGCAGGCATCCAATCACCAGCATCATCATCGAACTCTCCCTGAGACGCATCAATTCCATCAGCCACCATCTTTTTCCCTTCAATATTTATCTCCTTCTTAGGAGGATAAATTCTTTTCGGCCTACCATCAGTTTCTTCACCATCCTCCTGCTGATACTCAGAACCAGAATCAGAAATCACATTCAGGTTCAAATCTTTCAAGGGAAGGATTCTTGAACCATCATTCGACTTATCCTCACCTTGGTGTTCCAAAGCTTCCCATTCTTCCAAATTGGGGACATTAGAACCCCATCCAGGCAATTCCTTCTCAGGCAATCTCTTCACATTAACAGTGTGAATAGGAGGAGGACAGTCCCTAAGGTGCACTGTACCATGAATTTGAGCCTCCAAAGTATAAGTCAAGGCAATGAGCTTTATGTCCACATCTGATAATGTCTGTAAATCTCCAGTTGCTCTCGCAAACTTAATCACTGTTCAAAATCAAATCAAATTGAACTAACTTGAATTTCAAATCTTCAACATAATAACCCCCCCCCCCCAAGCCCCAAAAAAAAATCGAAATGCAAATCCTTTTGAGCAGAAAACTTGATCACTATCCGAAATGGGAAATTTAACCGAGTAGACCCTAGAAGAGCTTGGATTAAAAACTAGACCCCCTTTTTTTGCGCTTTACATTCTTCTTGAAGGATTATTATTCAAATGAAGGTTTCTCTGCCTGATAAATAGTTTCACATGGAATTTGAATATGTTTCATAACAATTTTTTTCATGGTGTTTGATATAAATGGCTAATTTGAACTATATACAGGCCATATCAAATTGAAATTAAGCACAAAATTCAAATCTTCAACAAAAAATGATTAAATTCAAATGAAGAACCCAAACCCTTTTTGAGCTAACAACTTGAAGAATCAAATACCTCTGTTGAGGGATTCAGGAGTAGGTTCCATTGTCTGGACTGAGAAGGGGACGAAGGCGAGCCGGTGGCGGGAAACTGGGTCGCGGACCTCGTCCATGACCTCTGGAACGGAGACGAACTTGTCGGCGCATTGGGAAAGCTTGTCTCCGCCTTCGATAATGGCATTGGCGTCGACTACGGCGACGGCTATGCCTTTAGTGGAGTTGCAGGGTTGAGCGAAGACGCAGACGGTGGCGTTAGGGTTAGGATTTTGCGGCTTCGGAGCTGTCTGATTCTTGAGTACGCTGCTCCAACACGGGGCTGGGGAAGGGTTTGGGGTTTCCTCCATGGTTGCACCAAAGTAAGTAGCTTTGCTAAAACCCTAATTAACCACCTTATAGCTTATGCTAGCCAACCAAGTGTGAACGACAATGTCGTTTGGAATCGAGTGTCGTTTTTATTTTTTGTTTTTGTTTTTGTTTCTTTTTTTTTTTTTCCCGGTTGAAAGGCTTCTGGTAATAGTCACCATCTTATGAATAATAATTGTTATTGTAGATCCTAGATTTAGACCATAAAAATTACCCAAATCTTATTTTGCCATCTGGCTTTCAAAATATCCTACATTTGGTCTCTATATTATATTTCTTTTGGTCTGAATTTGATCCCCTCCTTCTATAAATCCTAAATTTTTATACCTCCAATTTTTTTTTAAGGTAAATATTTTTTTTCTATCTCAATTTTAGTAATTGGTTTACAACAAGATTGTCTAAACCAAGTACCAGAATTTTTATATATATGTATAGAGAGTTTATACTTTCACGATCGCATATATGACATTTAAATGCTCAAATATTAAATAAACACGAAACTTGATTCAGGAACTAAATTTGTTTATTTGAAAACCAAGGGCTATTAGGGTGAACTTTTAGGTACTAAAATAGAATTAACCATTAATCTAATTTTATTTCTTATTTGTAACTTCCAAAACGACATCGTTTATTTTTTACATGTTTACGTTATTTTAGTTGATAAATGACATATGATTGCGATCAAAATTAAGTTATTGATTAAGCTTTAGACTCAAAACTTTCAAAAATCTCATTCTATTATCTAAATTATAAGTTTTTTTCAAGTTTAGCCGTTAATTTATAACAGGATTGCTTAAGTTGAGAAAACATTATTGATGTATGAAATTTACGACATTTCGAAATTCAAGAGCCAAAACCGGAATTTGGAATATTTTCCAAAGACTAATTATATTAGTAACTCTTAAATTCTTCTTTCTATGTCGTCAAACTGCAATGTCGTTGGTCATTTAGAATAGAGGCTTGTTGTCTTAAAAAAGGTGTCAGATTAATGTTAAAGTTTATTGTCGTATATTACATAAACGACATGGTGTCATACACATCTTTCGCTCTTTTTTATGTTGCTCTAAATTAAAACACAAATGTCCTAAAAATATATATGTATGTGATTTCAACTTTACTGTTTGTTGATGAATACAAAAACGTGTCGTTATGTTTAAATTTGATGACTTTATCAGTCATGACTCGATAGTTTTTAATTTCAAGCCAGAGCCAGTTATGTTGTTTCATAAAACAAGCCAGGGCTATTTAATTAAAACGATATGTCGTCTTTTGTTGTGGGATATTTGCTTTTTCCTAAATGTCATTTATTGCTGAAGCCAAAATCGGCATATACTAATACGTTTGAATTATGCAAACAAATTGCGACTATAAATATAACTATAAGAGTAACATTAGGGATACTCAAAATTTGCATACAATAATATGGTAACATTTTCAACTATAGAACTTTAAAATTTTATAGAAAATAAATAAAAATTTTATGATCTCATTTAGAAATAATTATAGAAAATAAAAATATGCAATTTATAAGATTACAAACGAATATAAAAAATTTTATAATAAATTTTAAGACAAATATATAAAGTTAGCAAAAATTTTCTCCAAACTTCAAAAGAATTTTAGTAGCAATTCAGAAATATTGATTACCGCTGAGACCTGTGTACATCATAGTGTCCTTAAAACACCATAGTGTCCTTAAAACTGATTCGCTCTCACAACTAAAATGTTTGAGGACTTTAGTAAGCGTTAGTTTCCCATGATACAACGACGAAAGTAGCAGGTGAAGTACCAATACCTTCACTATATGAATTGGATTGATTTAAACTCCATGATACTAAAAACTCTAGCACTTCATGCAGTAAACTTAAGAACTCAAGAATTGGAAAAAAATAATAATAATAATTTAGATCGCAAAAGGTTGGACTTACAAGGGTCTAAGTTTGGCCAAGCATTCGTGTCCGCAGGTGCAAGCACATACAAATCCACGCAAAATCAAGTCTAAACTCATTGATTTGCACCCCTTGCATATGCCTGAAAGAGTATCTATGGTAGTTATTTTTACCATCATCACAAAATATAGCTCTCTATAAATACTAGGAATAAACTTCTCCTACAAATGTGGGACTTCTTGTTTTTCCTTTCATTTTTTCAATTTCAATATTGTACTTTTGAGCAACAATTTCTTATTATTCTGTACATTATTTTGAGTATATGAATATACAAAATTGATTCTTCAGAGAAGAGAATAAAAATTCACCAAAAATTTTCATCAATAAGATACCGGGTGCACTCAATTTTTAGCTTCAAGAGAGTTTACGAAAATGAATTTTATAACAAATTTAATTTTTATAATCCACTTGAGCTTTCAAGCCCATATTATTTCCTTAACCCATTTTTCTATTAAAAATGATGGTACATTACTGACTGAAATTTTAGGTGCAAATTTTGGAATCTAAATAAGTAAAAATAATTCAAATCGAAAATAATTCGTAAATATAATGATATTTAGTTTGATCTGTTCCTCAACTCCATTTTGTTAAATATTGTTTACCTATATAAACATCATCATTTCGTTGGAGAGCACAAACTAAATTATGAAAAGTTCTACTTATATTTCATTTTCATATGAGAATAACACACACAAAAAAAAAAAAACAATTATTAAGAATCCCATGTGAAATAAGCATTGAGCGAAATTAAATTGATTAGCATTTGATACAGTCAAAAAGATTACTATGCTATTCGTAAAAATCTATTCCGAAGACCAACATATTGCAGAAGCAAACTAAGCCAAAACCATTCTACTACTAGCTACGAAATATGAACAACATTCTTATAATAAGATTGCTCTTTTTACCGGCCGATAAGATCTGTTCTAAGAACTCAATATTCAAGTTTCTCAGGTCACAGAAGAAAACAAAACGACATTATATCTTATACAGGGGTTTAAATGAAACAAGCGAAAGAATATGGGCAACAATGAAAAAAGGAATTGAATTGGGGTACTAATACTTGGTTGTTTAGAAGGCTCGGCCTTTAACAATGTCCAAGCTCATTTCACTAGGATCTGTTGCTTGCAACTCGAATTGAATTCCATCCAATTCTCTCTTGAATCTATCTTTGGAACTTGCATAAACCATCTTCATTCTCACTTTAGATGCATCCGGAGACCTACATTTACAATTAACAATGATAATAATATTCCATTGAGGTACAAACTACCGAAAAAAAAAAAAGTAAAGAAATCAAAGCTTGATGTAACAAATCTATAATTGAGCTTTATGTGACAAAGAACATTTATAAATCACATTTCGAATTAAAGTCATATCATAATTATACAATATGAAAATATAACAAAGTTTAACAAATATCTTAAGATACATAAACATTCATGGCTAGATATTTTGTTTTCATACCGTACCACGTAACTATTCCAATAAGATATCGTCAAACAAGATTTTCGAGTTTTGTTAGCAACTATTGCCCTTGTTCGTATTTTTAGGATCTAATGGTGCCAAGATGTGATAGTGACAACATTTTTTTTTTTCCTCTAAAGTTGTTTTAAGAGATATGAAATTAATAAAATCCTAAAAATTAGAGTAAAATGTGATCAATTTTTTTTTTTTTTTTTTGGGTGAAACTACCAAGCAATGAAGAATATCTTGCTCTTCTGGCAGTTCTCAGCAGTGGTGAAATCAAAGTCGTAAACCGCGTAACGACACTCGTTTGGAGGAAAACTGGCAGTGAAATCGTCGTAGCTCTCATTTGGGCCGCCGAGCTTGTCGACCACCACTTGTTGTTGCTCGATTCTGAACACGATGAAACGGTAGCTCCTCTTCGCTTTCAGCTCCAAGAACCTCAGCTTGCACTCGTCGTTCACTGCCATTCCGGAAGCCGCATTGGCCTGTCCCCATTGCCAATCATAACATAAACAAAACAATAGCTTATTGTCGTTTTTAATAATGACATGTCGTATTCAAGAGAAAATGAATAAAAGCACCAATACTACTCATCATACCATTTTGCCTCCAAAGAAGAAAAAGTCCTCTGAAAAGTGAAAAGAATTTAGGAAAATGGGGAGTTGGAACAAAGGCAATGAGGGAAGAAATGAGGGTAGAAAAGAGAAAGGCGATCCTTGTTATTTGGGAGGCTTGAGAGGAGGAGGGGTTGCTAAGATAGTGGGGGAGAAACTAGAAAGAGATCGTATTAGGAGGAGGAATGATGGGATGAGATTTTTCTCATTGTTTTTTTAAGCCATTTATTTCCACAATTTACTTCAAGGCTTCCACGTTTGCTATGTTTTGTTATGCCTCTATTTGATTTATATTCTAAATTATTCTGTGGAATAATCCAAATTTAGAGAGCACCAAAAGAAGAGTTCTGTATTAGTTTGGGACAAAGGAATCAAGTCCAAGTTGTGCAAGGGACCATGGAGATTTATAACACGCACACCCTAATGATATGAAATATTCAAGAAAATTGCTAGGTGATCATTAAATAAGTATGTAATTTTTATTTTAATTTGTTATATATATATATATATATATATATTGCATATTTGGTGTACTAAAATAGGTGATGGAAGCCCATTTGTCCATGTTAATTTGACATGAACCAATTCCATCCTAATTCTATATCCAATATTATTCATTTTCTATTCTTGTAACCTAGCAACGTTATCTTTGTCCTTCCTATATTTGTTTCTCTCATTGAAACCATAGACTTCTTATAAGAAACAGACCTTAGTCATCCAAATCAAAAGAATGATAGCAAATAAGAATGTAGCTTCGCCTGGCCTTTTCTTGGCTCCCCCAAAGTGAAATTGAAGCAATAATGACATGATTTCCATAAGCCAAGTCAATCTTGTCACCTATAAAAGAGTAGTGTTATATATCACTATACATGTGACAATATTACGAAATTGATATAATATAAAATTTAAGCTAACTAAGTCTTAAACTGTTTTGTGACATTTCAAATATATTGTCAGTGTCACATACGTGGGGGACTATAATATTAAATGTTTAAAATGCGAAATTGGGTCGAGACTCGAGAGGAACATAATCCTAATATAAGTAAGATCAAAGGTCTAATATAATACCGAAGGAGCAAGAGACTTGAAAATGTCGTTGGGTAATGGGTAGCTTCCTTGCTGGCTTTACTTTGGTCCCAAGTCTTCCCCTAAGAGACAGGAACCTCTGGTCTCACATGATTGAATACTGGGCATCTCTTTCTCTCTAGCTGTCAAATTTGTAACAGCTTTCATTAATTACCCTTTACCTCATTCTAACTGGGATCCACGTGAGTGTGACAGTCAAATATACGAATGAGTAAAACTCAAGTTTTTTAAGCTAAGTTGTGTGATCTTCTTTTCTGTGCAGTTGAGTGTGGCAGCCTCCACACTCAACCATTCCATTGATGAAAAAATAGCTTTATTTTCATATATTTTACTTTTGTATTAAATTTTCGGTTATGATTAAATTTAATAGATTTGGCCCAAGATTACCTACTTAACTAGCTAAATTGCAACTGACCCCATGAGGTCATGGTTGGCCTCTAAATAGGACTTGTTAACTAATACGTAGTCTTCATCGATTTGATTGGTCAGTTACATCTGTGTGAGATTCATTGGCCCGAAAACTAATAATGACAATTTTCAAAATCTTCTTGAATTGCATGCACATCAATCCTAGGTGCTGTTACTCGGTTTTTAACCCTTTCAATAGAGTGAATTTTACATAAGCCCTTTGTGAATCATTGTAGTTCCACTTCTTTTGAACGGGTCCTTTCTTTTTTTTTTTTTTTTTTTTTAAAATGTAGAAAATATTTTGTTTGTAGGTTGGAGATTGCCAAAGATTCCCAACTAATATGGTAACGCCTAAGAATCAAGACTTTGGTTAAAAAGAATTTTATACACAGGGTAAACATGAACTTGTATTTGTTACAATAGTTATTTAATCAGAGAGCACAATAATCATAATGAAATATAGATAAGGACTTTAGGCACATATTATTAATAATTAGTAATGAATCGATGCATAATTGGGAACCAGTGCTCCAAGTTTTCAAATGCAGATATTCAAGCAGTTTGTCTCATTATCTATTAGTAAAATGCGCCAATATATAACGAGGGGCATAATGAATCACCAAAATTACGTTGAGATTCTTTGTTTATGTTAAAATTGCAGGGACACTATTTGGGCATAGAATTTTCTGGCATTCTATAAAATTAAAAAGAAATTGAGAAAATTAGGTAAATGACCGACTTTTTAAATTAGTTTAAATAGATATTTATGTTAAAAATTATAGCTCAATGTTTATTTTTTGAAATATTTCAATTATATAATATGTTGTATTTCTATTTTTGTTATAACGTGAATTGAATATTTAGTTATAAACTATTAAATATGGTCATATATTAAGTTTTGGGAAAACATTACACAAATATTCTATGCTTTAGTTAAACTTGATTAAAGTTATAATTTTGACAATTAGATTTTCATGTTAGTTTATTTTTTAGTATGAAACCAACAATTTGTTGTTTAAATTAAGGGAAAATTTCATCAAATTTCTAAACTTTTAGACATGTCACCAATTGTTTTTGGTAGAGAAGGTGTCCCTCTAATGTTGACAAAAATCCTAGAATATCAAAGCAATTCTCCCCAATAAAAAATATACTTTTTTTTGATAAAAAAATATAGTTAAATACTATGGTTATTTCCTTCATAAATCCCAAATCATTTGACCTAGTCATACGGGGAAAAAAAAAGTGGTGTTAATTGACTACAAAAAGTGTGAGGAATTCTTTTACAAAAATTACTATAAATTTGGTTCATATAATAATAATTTTTTCTCCTTTCGCATGATGTGGTTCATATAATAATCGGCCAATGCTATTTCGGCTTCCCCTCTCACGTGCATGTCACAAGACAGAATAAAAACAATCTCTTGAGGGCATAATGGTAATTGCACCTACGCAAGGGCAGTGAGGTGGTCGTTCCCATCATAAAGCACGGGTTTTTCTCTACTGTTCCCTGCGTACCATGAGCTTGGTTTTAAAGGATAAACCGCCTTACCATTAGCAACTGAAAACGCACCACGTATTTCCCTAAGCAGACGCATTTACCAAATTATTTTCCATACCACCACTGGATAAAAACCCGTATTCAAAAATTCGATTTTCCCACTAAAAATAAACGCCGGTTACCACCAAGGCGTTAACTCCACTCAGAAATTTTAACGGAAACCGTTACATCTCTGGGTATATAAATATGGCCTTAGCAGACTCTTTACTTCTCAGTCTCCACTTTCTCGCTTTTCCCTCCTCTCCCCAAATTTTCTCTCGCTTTCCGTCACTTTCCCGAGAAAAAACCAGAGAAAAGTTCCAAAATGCGTGAAATTCTTCACATCCAGGGTGGCCAATGCGGCAACCAAATCGGCGCCAAGTTCTGGGAAGTGGTCTGTACGGAGCACGGGATCGATTCCACGGGACGCTACGGTGGGGACTCCGAGCTCCAGCTGGAGCGAGTCAACGTCTACTACAACGAGGCCAGCTGCGGTCGCTTTGTCCCTAGGGCTGTGTTAATGGATCTCGAACCGGGGACCATGGACAGTCTCAGATCCGGCCCGTACGGACAGATTTTCCGACCCGATAACTTCGTCTTCGGACAGTCCGGCGCCGGAAATAACTGGGCCAAAGGTCACTACACCGAAGGAGCTGAGCTCATAGATTCGGTTCTCGACGTTGTGAGGAAGGAGGCTGAGAACTGCGACTGCTTGCAAGGTATGTAGAATAGTACAATGCTCAGCACAGTACTCGCTCTCTATTTTACTTATTATTTTAATTATTTAATTTTTCTGAGTTTTTGGTTTCTGGGATTTTAGGGTTTCAGGTGTGTCATTCGCTTGGGGGTGGAACTGGGTCTGGAATGGGGACGTTACTGATATCGAAGATAAGGGAGGAGTACCCGGATAGAATGATGCTCACCTTCTCCGTTTTCCCGTCTCCGAAGGTATCTGATACAGTTGTTGAGCCCTATAATGCTACTCTTTCTGTTCACCAGCTTGTGGAGAACGCTGATGAGTGTATGGTCCTTGATAACGAGGCTCTTTACGATATTTGCTTCCGTACTCTCAAGCTTACGACCCCTAGCTGTAAGTATCTCTGTACCTGTTTGGATACTAAGAAAGTGAATATGGGAAAGATACGTTTTATTAGTAAATGATTTTTCTATTGGATTGTTTCGTATGACTTTGGTTTCTAATAAGGATGTTATTATGCCTCGTTTTCTTAGCAACCAAACGGCATCGCTTTATTTGGTCTATAATCTGTTCAAGTTCACCCCCTGTTGATATACTAAGAAAGAGAATACGGGAATTATATGTTTGATTAATAATGGTTATCTTTGGGGTTTTTATAATGGTTTTGATTCCTAATGATAATATGAAGACTAGGCTACTAGATGTAACTCTTTGTACCTTTCTATTGTCAGTGTGTTCTTTCGAGTTCATCCCCTGTTTGGATACTAAGAAAGCTAGTATGGGAATGATATGTTTGATTAAAGATAATATTCGAGTTCACCCCTGTTTGTATGCTAATAAGAATGTAAATAAAACTGGGGGAAATGTTACTTATTGTTCATTTTCTTAGCAACCAAATTGCATTATATGTCTTAGTTAGCAACAAGGTAAATGGATACGAATTGTTAGTGCTGGGCTTGTAGGACTAATTTATCATTTTGTTTGTGGATAAAGAGTGCTTAGTTGGTATTGGCGTGCTTTCCTAGTATCCCCAACTATTTAAGAACTAAACTATAGGTATGTTTATGCGCCTGTGTCCTCTGCTATCTTTGTGGATAAATGCTTCTGCTCGCGTGAGCATTGGCCAAATCTGAAGGTCGACATTCTTGAATCCCGACTCAAGCTGTAAGGAGATCCATTTTCTTCTAAATACACACACACACACACACACACACACACACATAAAACAGTTCCTAATGCTGGCATTGGATTGCTCTAATCACGTGATTGTCAGAACTCAGAATCTCTTTCTCTGTCGTTGAATGTACACGCACGGTTGTTTCCTCACATGGGTCTCACTATCTAGTCCAATGTGGTCAACGGCCTGGAAGGGAGCACAATTAGATTATTCTCGTAGTTTTGCTGCTTCCATTCCGATTGGCTAATCTATATCTAATCCAATAAATTACTCTGTACTTATCTTTATGTAATGTTTTCCCTGATTAACTACTGCCTAGTGATATGATATTCGAATCATCACATTTTCAAGTTTCTTGCCTACTGGCAAGCACCATATTCTTAATTACTTTGTTACGTTGATATGCACCATTTATTGTATTTCCCCTATATTTGTTGTCAATTGAATTTGGTCTTCTTTGTCACTGACTCTCTTTCTAATGGGTACTCACTTTGATGGCTGTTTGATCAGTTGGGGATTTGAACCACTTGATTTCGGCAACTATGAGCGGTGTGACGTGCTGTCTCCGCTTCCCTGGTCAGCTCAATTCAGATCTCCGCAAGCTTGCTGTTAACCTCATCCCATTCCCTCGGCTTCACTTTTTCATGGTTGGCTTTGCTCCTCTCACTTCGCGAGGTTCCCAGCAATACCGAGCACTCACTGTCCCGGAGCTTACCCAGCAGATGTGGGACTCCAAGAACATGATGTGTGCCGCTGACCCCCGCCATGGCCGGTACCTCACCGCCTCGGCAATGTTCCGTGGCAAGATGAGCACAAAAGAGGTAGATGAGCAGATGATCAACGTGCAAAACAAGAACTCGTCCTACTTTGTGGAGTGGATTCCGAACAATGTGAAGTCTACCGTTTGTGACATCCCACCTACTGGGTTGAAGATGGCTTCAACATTCATCGGTAACTCCACGTCAATCCAGGAGATGTTCCGCCGAGTCAGTGAGCAGTTCACTGCCATGTTCCGTAGGAAAGCTTTCTTGCATTGGTACACTGGGGAAGGCATGGATGAGATGGAGTTCACAGAGGCTGAAAGCAACATGAATGACTTGGTTTCAGAGTACCAACAATACCAGGATGCGACTGCGGATGAGGAAGACGAGTTCGAGGAGGAAGAAGAAAGATATGAAGAGGAGGCTTAAATAAATTTGACATGGTTTTCTTACAGCGTACTTTATGTTTGTTAAGTTTGGAAAGTCTCATACTTTGAGATTTATACTTGTGGTGCACTGCACTGGATATCCAATTTCCCTTTTTGGTTGAATGGTTTTGTGCTTTTGATTTCCACCATTTGCAAATATTGATTGGATTTTTGCTTCTTATAGTAGTGGTTTACTACATTTCGCACTGCACTAATCTCTTTATTTTGTTCTCAACAAGATCACGTTTAAGTTTTCTTTCTCTATTGCCATAATGGATCATAGTTTGTGATTATTGGTGGCCTTACTGGGAGTAAATACACACACTTCTAATTGTTATTCGTTTACTCGTTCTGTTGCTTAGTCATAGTTTCCCAGTACTTGTTTTCCCAGTTCTCCACTCTCCTAATTGAATTCATGTTCGAACTATAGAACTTTCTAAGAAGTTGGGGTTCGAAGGGAGGAGGAATTGTGCAGGGAGCTGTGGTAGCAGGGCTTTTGACTAGGGATTCCATCATGAACGTCTTCTCCAGCCCGTTGGCAAGGCAAGCTATAGTCTCCGGACACAACTCGACAGCCCCGTCAGGTATTTTGGGCTCAAATTTTAAGAGCTTGGAGTATTCATTGAGCAGGTGAAACATGTAATCATACACATAGTTCATGTTGAGCTCTTGCTGTATGAAGTCACTTGCTGCTTTCCCAATGGCTTGTGCCTGTTCTCAACATCCACAATGGTACACATTTTATCCACACAGAAAGATGAACAGTTAATGCTCAACTTAAACAGGGGAAATTCTGCAGTAGGATATGAAAAAGGTCCTACTGATTGCGTATTTTTGAACGGTCAGACTTTCATCAATTTCCTCTGATTCTAAGTAAAAAAGATTTACCTTTTGTTTATACTTGTTGCCCCAATCTACAGCAAACTTGATAGATTTGCACTTGTCGTCGTCCCTAATAGGCCAGTAGTGGCGCAATGGTTGTAGACTTCTTGTGAAGAAATCATAGTAGCGCGGTTTTACGATCATAGTTACCGAATCACATGACAAAATGTATTTCTCACTAACGGACCATGCCCACCCTTCAATGTAAATCTTGTATCTTATAAAATCATGAACAAACAGAGCAAGAATATTCAATATTAGAATACCAAGCAAGATTTTTTTATTTTTGGTTTTCACGAATTTAATTCTTTCTTAGTGGATTTTACCTGTGAGTGCATTGCTGTGATAGGTCCGAATGGCTGTAACCTTGCTGAGATTCAAGAATCCAGTCCTGCAAATTATCCCGTCAACCAATAAAATTACAGAACATCATCTAAGCTGCAATGCCCTCAAATTATATGCATACAATTTGATTTTTTTAATATTCATTTATTTTTACTATAGAAGCGCTATATATCTTGTTAGCTTTACCTGAACAAATAAGCGAGCATTCCAGTCCTGTGAGTCGGAGACATTGCATTTAAGGAGGTCTCTTCTGCCTTCTGCTACATGAGGGTTACCTTTCCAATATGCATATGGTTCCCTTTCCATCCATTTGATCTTTTCATTCCCTTCTTTTATTTCTTTCAACATACTCTCCCATGGTTTTATATTTATCTCAGCCCTATATAAAAAAAAGTATCATTTATAGATGATTTGAGTAGCCACATCAATCGAGTTATTTTTTACAGATATCTAAGTAGCCATGTTTTGTTCTACTGATAATTTACAATGATGTGTAGCATTTTCCTACTTTGTAGTTCTTAGTTCAAGCTAGAATAAGGAATAATTTGACTGACGTGACTTTTTAGTAGCTTTCAGTTCACGTGAACTGTGAGATTCGCATGCAAAACAAGTAGGAACATGTAAAATCTGCTTCCATTAAGCTACATTTGAAACATCTTTCTAGTTTATAAAACAAAATAATCAAAATGCTAAAATTCTGCCGACTTTTTAACTAGTTAGAAATTGTCATATAACTATCCCTCTCTCAAACTTGACATGCCTAATTAATTGGTTAAAAAAAACAAATACAATCACCACACGTAATGACATAATATTGCTCTAAGAAATTTCATTGACATCCTCTCATTTACCACAATATTGCGATAACAGTTTTTCAGATTGCATATATTCACGGTGACATTAAAAAGAAAAAAAAAAAAATCCCGAATGAAATCTTCATCATTGATCTTATTATCTATATTATTCTTTTTAATTTAAACCGTTAATTGTTACTACTAAAACAATTCATAATTGAAAATGTAGTGATAAGCAAATTGTAACATACCAACCCCAGAAAGACCAATCAGGGAACACTACATCCACCGTCCACCTGTCACCGCAGTATCGAAACAGCGGCGGCGGACCGTCCGTCGAGTTGGTTCCACGGTGGCCTCTTGCTCGGACCTTCGGCCGGTCTCCGGAGTCAAACATAAGCTCCAAGTCAGATACTTTTCCAGGGTACCTTCTAAGGAGTTGCAATATCCCCCATATGGTGAAAATATCCCTTGTTTGTATCGACTTCTTGTACTTTTCAATATAAGCCTTGCCATTAACAATTACCAGCCTGAAGTGGGACATGTTCTTGGCCCTCTCAACCATGTCCCTGGTGATTCCCGTGGTGCTCCATGGCCGTAGATCTTCATGGATCCACCGGAAATAGTCCGGGCATTTTGATGATTGGTCAATTGAGTCATTGTTGATATTATCAACGGTGGTGGGGTAAGAATTTTTTGGACAGATTTTGGTTTGGTTACTAGTGAAAATGGTACAGTTAAGTGCGAATTCAATACTTCTAGGTGGGTTTTGGTTCTTTTGGGATAGTATTTTAGTTTGGTCTGTGAAATTGTCAATGGGAAGCTTGGACTGCCAAAAGACACAAATCAAAACCAAAGGCAATAAGTAGTCAGTACCAGGAAAAAGGGAATTATGAAAAAAAAAAGTACACAAATAAAAAGCGCAAAATTAATGTTGATCATAATCATATCTTTTATATATATATATATATATATATATGTGCATGAATACTTGGATAATTTGCTTTGTGTTTGAATTTAATTACAGTGTTGATGCAAAACGACAACAAAAAGGCTGCAACTAGAAGAAGTGACAAGAAGAGAGGTCTAGCCAAACAAGATTTCCTCAACATATTTTGAGCTGTAGAAGGTTTCTGGGAGAAAATTTTAATGTCTTTTTTTTTTTTGTGTGGAAGAGAAGGACGAAAGTAAAAAAAAAATAGTACTGATTCTCTGAGAGCTTTTGTTCACAGGAATATAGCGTGCAACTTTCCAATATATAATTTGTTTGGTATACTATGGAATAAGAAAAGTCAAGGAAACCATGAGGGAGAAAGGGGATTCATGTGTAGAAGTCAAGGTGAAAGTGCCTGGCTGTATTTATTATAGTTTTATTGTGCACTGTCTTTGCACTATCTTGTACTTATTAAATATCTATTTTATATATGATATCTTTTACCCAATATTCTACATATCTAATGTATCTTGTACATGACATGTGCAGTAGCGAGTTTCGTAACAAAGGAGGGAGAAAGGGTATGTTGTCTGTGTTTAAGGTTCTTTAGTAATTACATAATCAAACTTTATTAGGTTCCCTAAAAGACTAGAAAAATTGCCTAATTCTATTCTAAGCTCTTTCTATGTCTCTTCTACTAATACTGCTACTGCTATTATTAGTATTATTATTGTTGTTATTATTTGGATAATAAGAAAAGTATCTCTTAATTTAGGTGGAATGCTCAATTTTTTTTTTTGAAGCAAACCACTCGCGACAATGGGGAAATTTTATTAATTCTTGTAAAGAAAAAACAAGAGATGAAACACAATCGCACCAGTAAAAATAATTAGAAGCAAATTTAACTAACGAATAGACCACTATAGATCCCTCGCGGGGAATAAAGTGACAAAGATCACAACTAAACAATAAATTTCAAATATCTTGGATTAAAAGAATATTATTAGCTAACACAGACATTCTCATTCAAATCTTGAATTGCTTTTAAAACATCATACTCAACCTCATTCACCTGTAAATAATCACGAACAACCAACAAAAATCCTTCCCGAATAGCTAGCAACTCACTATTTTCCATCGAGAAACAACTCTTTAATTTCTTCGCGAAACAAGCCAAAACTGTCCCGGAAAACACATCCTAACCCAATCTAGCCATCACCTGATCATGCTGAAGCATCAGTATTCAATATAACACTCCATCCTTAGAGGATGACTTCCTCGAAGAAGAAATACTCTGTATTGTCTCACCATTTGTATTTTTGGCATTTGGGTCTTTTAGTTGTTTTGTAACAAGTTTTGTCTTTTTGTATATCAATTTTGTGACTATATTAGCGTGAAATTGTAATGATTTGCTAATCCAAATAAATATTTTTGTTTTTTTTTTTCCATAAAAATTGAAAGAATAATGCAGGAGAAGTCTCATGTGACATGTTTTTTTTTTTTTGGATATAAAACAGGATTTTTAAGAGAATAATATTAATAAAAGTTAAAAAACTTCAATTACAATACAAGAATGGAGTATTACAATTTCAAATCCCTAAAAAAGAGATAAAAAATGAATCACAAATACAACAATGATAATATTGTGAGTTAGCATAATTCTATAAGAGAAGAAGATAACAAAGATCATTATCAAACAATTGCCTTTATCTGCTGTTGGATTGCGTTTTTGGCAGGTAGAGTATTGTAATTCTAATGCCAAATGAGATCTATACTAACTGAAAAAAAAAATTAATTTATCCTCATTATAGATCTAAATCTAAAGAAAAAAATTCTCAGATTTAAGATATAGTAAACAGAACTAAAAACCTACACAAATAAAAAATCTAGTGGTACTATAAATAGATCTAAATTTGGATTTATTATAAAAATAAAGAAATAAAAAAATAAAAAAACTCCTCATCCCCAAAGGGAACCAAAGAGGAGAAATGAGGAGGAAGAGAAGCCAGAGAAGAAGATCAAAATACTCCCTCTCCTGCCTCTTGTGAAAGCACTTGATAATGATTTTTTTAGAGAGAGAAAAGGAGGTTTGGATTTTTTTTCTTTGCTGTTTAAAATATCATGGTCATGTGACGCGTCTTTAGAGAAATCAAATCTACCAACTAAGGCTAACATAAAGAGAGAATGTTTCGTAAGTTCATTATTTTCTTTCTTTACTCAATTTAAGTTTCTCGTATTCTTGGCAATATGATCCATACATACTGGATCTTGTCAAACCAAATCATAATGTATCAGTATTGTCATGACATGACCTGAGGCCGAGGCCAGTGGCAGAATGAGTATTTTATAAATTAGACATACTAAAAAAAATATTTTAAAAAAATGACTCAATTAATTCAAAATTTTGCCCCGAGATCTCTAACCTTTTAAAACTAGCCTCAACAAAATATTTAATTGAAATTAAAATCCCATAGTTATGCGTCACTCATTCAACATAGACTGTAATTAAAACAATTGTTTAATAGTCGTACATCACAAATTACCAAACATTCAAATACAGACATAAGTAATACAAATCATGTCTAGATCTCATCTTCTAATTTATAAAGTTTAATGAAATCCAAATTCCTACTCAAATTTAAATATTTCACAAGTCTCATAGGAATTTACCAAAATATAAATAAACTAGTTATTCTGTAAATGTCTCGATCTAGTTTTCTAGTCCAAATCACACTGAGTGTTATTTGAGGGGAAGAAAGGGGGGTGAACTAATGCCTAGTAGAGAATCGATTACAAGTTCTTATATATATAAGAAATATACTCACGTTGAAGGTCCTGTATGTATGGTTAGTATTCCATTTAAAACTGTTCACAAAACTCACGTAGAAATCATAGTCCAACGGTTCAAACATTCCAAACCATTGTAAAACATCCATCAAAACCAGTACATATCTATTCAAGTCAACCTATAACCATATATGCAATCATGATGTCCGAAGTGTCCTAGTGGATTACTCGTGAGTCCGAGCCACCTAAAGAGGTGTCGTAAGTCCGATCAGCCGATGTGGGGTATCGTAAGTCCGATCACCCAATGTAGGGCATCATTAGTATGTGAATGTATGCAAATGTTATATGAATGACAGAATAAGGTTATACACCATTTCCACAATATCTCAAAACAATCCATGCAGTGTACTTTAATCAAACAACATTTAGTCCTCAAATCGTATTAGATTTTCTAAGAATTTTGGTGTTATAACAACCATTTTTTTTATCAAAACCCCAAAATCTAATTTTCTACAGAAAACAATTTCAAACAGTATATATATGACACACCAACCAGTGTGATGTACCTCCCAAGCAGTTTACATCTCAAATTAGATCAAAACAGATAGAAACACAATTTTTATAAATTATTTCACGAAATTCCATATTTATCTAAAATATGTGAAAATCAAAATTAAACCAATTTGAAGATCAAGTAATCGAATCCCTACCTCAATCGAGCGTCCAGCTAGCATTACAAAGCTAGAGAGAAAGTTTGGCATCGTTTGGAAGAGAAGATGTCGTTTTCGAACCTTTGGTTCCTTAGTTTGAAAACTTGATTTTCAAACAGAGCCTCAAATCATGAAACGAACTTTACCACTGAATTCAAAGCACCAAAAAACCCTAGGTTAGACATATATTTTATCAAATTTGGATATGAGCCCCACCACACGCAAATCGAGGCAAATCTGAGCCGTCTGATTTTATTTTTCGGACCTATTTCAGAACATAGTTAATATATATATATATATATTTCATTTTCACCATTTTCAACGTAGATTCCAAAAATGATATTAGTTTTAAAATCTAACGGTCCGATCGAAAAGTCAATTTCAAAACTATTTACATATAAAACTGTCCAACGAAATTAAAATCAAACGGAGTAAAATTGAGACACGAGATATTTACCACCAGATTGGCCGTGAGGAGATGAGTCCACGGTGATCAGTTTCGCGGCGAACGGTGGCCAGAATCGGCTCTGACGAGCAAAACAAGCAGCAACATTTTCTGTGTTTTTCTAGCGATCGGCAGCTCTGACGAGGCTAGTTCTAGTAGTAGAAACTTCGTCCGGCAGGGGGACGTCGACGCCAGTTGGTGGCTCAGGACAACGGAGGCCGAAGGTAGCTCAACGGAGCTTCGCCATATTTCGGGTTTTGGGTTTTTGCACGGGGACTAAATCGAAAAAAAAAGAGAAAATGCATGGATTTATGGGCAATTTCTGTAACTGTAGCGCCACGTGTCAACTTCTGGTTAATTGGACACTATTTTGCTTATTTGCACTTAGACCCAGTTTTCTGAAAATTTTCTCAAAAATACCCTTGAATAATTACATTTTGATCCTAATTTTCAAACTTTTCTTACATTTTCGCCCAAATGAACCTAGACCAAATCCATCCAAATTCATCCAATAATTTAACTTTTTTTTTTTTTTTTTTTTTTTTTTTTTTTTTATCAATTTTTATTTTACATTTTTAAGGGGTTTTATAGAATTCTCCTCGAAATTTTGGAGGGGAAAGAGACAAACATGAAACCATTTTTATATAAGGGGAGAGATATATATTCTTGTTTTTTATAAAAAACTTTGGCAGAGAAAAAATGGTTGTTGCTCTATCATTGAGAGTGATCATCCATCATAAAAATCTTTGTGTTTTGCATATTTTTTTGCTTTATGTATGTTTATTATTGCACTCATCATTATGAGTTAGGGTTTAATCCACAGTACCATATGAATTTAGAATTTAATTCACGAAAATTAAAAAAAAAAAAAGATTTTTGCTCAACAAGAGTTGATTCCAATGCAGCTGATCTAAAGGAAAGCTTAGCATCACAGGTGAAATGAACATAATAAAATAAGCTTAGCAAGAAGAGAAAAGATGAGAATAAATGATAGATTCACTTCTCCAAATAACTGTCGACCAACACCAAGGCATATAAATAGGCTAACTATTGACATTGACTTAACCTTCTGCTAGAGCTCAAGAGGGAATTTTCAAAAGCATCTCTTGATTGTATTTTTCAGTGCATTCCTTTCTTCTTCTTTTTTCATACAAAGTTATGTTTCAAGTTTCAACCATAAATGGCGTGTTTTGAGTACACCATAATCTAAAAACAAAGTGTTAATGTTGTTTTCCAACTATCCATATGTCTTCACTGCTTCTAAGTGTCCGAAATCACAGGGCAGATGTTGTGACTGGCAAGGCACTCCGATTCTTCTTAAGTCACTGCAAAGCACACGAAAGAGATGATAAAAATAAAGCAAGCGAAAAGTAATCTACATATTCTAGGGAGAGCTAGGGTTGTGTAGTTCATGATCTCCACGTGTCTCTTCCTCAACGATTTGTCCTTATAAACAATGAGAAGATAATCTCTTGATTAGATAGTGGTGGTGCTATGTGTGGTTTTATGGCCATACCACCATTACCTTAGGGACCGCTGACACTTGAAATCTTTTTTGATGTTCATACCTAGTAGCTCTTGAACCATTGCCACGTGTTAGCTTTGTGGCGTCATTTGGAGCTTAGGCCCTGTAAGGTCTTAAACTTTTATGTGGTCTGGCTCGAATTATGTTGTAAGACCTTTAGACCCATACAAAGACGAAGCCAACTCAGGATGAGGGGACCGCCTCCCCTCCCCCCTCAATTTTTTTGAATTATGAAAATACCTATGAATTCACTAAAAGTTAGCATATATGCCCTCCCTCAAATTTCTATATTATAAAAAAGTATATATATTTTTAGAAAATTGGCATTTAGGCCCCCAAGAGTACTTTGAGATATAGCTTACCCAAAAATTAATTTAAATTTGATCTTTTATCTAGACATTGATTGAGGATTTATTTTATTTTCGTAATCTCGTATATACTTATTAATCTTTTTGCCAATAATTTATTTTATCTCCAAACTTTAAATTAGGATTTGTTTTATTTGTTTCGAATACCACTCATTCATCTTTGCTGTACATTATTTCTTTACACATCACATGCTTAAGTTTGGTACGTCACATCAGCCAACCCTATAAACTACGTTCCCTTTTTCCACGTTCTTTTTGCTTTTCCAATGTTTCATTCATTTCCCGAATTCTTTTTGTTTAATTTCCTTAATCCTATCTGCTTAGTCATAATTATTTCTTTGTTTAACAAACACACATGGATAGTCATCAACCCATGGAGTTGTTTAAGACAGAAGAAAAAAAATTCAAGTTAAAACTATTGTGGACTTCTAATATTGTCTCTATACGGCTAGTCAGCAAAAGTACATAAATAGAGTCTCTAGGGATGTTTAGTTACACAGAAAGTCTCTTCTGATTTGGGGTGATCTTGTATTTGTACATGACATAGGTGGAGTATAAGGAAAATGGTTATGGATGCTTCTTGGAAAATAAATGACTTTGTTTTAGATTTGTATTGCTCAACTAATAACCAAAGTTGAATTACTTAACAACGGTCAGTGCTATTTGATAAGCCAAATGGTAATGTAGCATGACAAATTGGAACCCATTGCCACTTAGGTTCCAGTAATGTTGCAATTTGAAAGTTTTTTGAGTAGATGTGACTATAGAAAAAGAGTTGAAATCACGTCTTATTTTATTGTCTTTGTCCCTTCGTTTCTACTCCATAAATCATATAATGCCATATTTGGCACAAAATTTAATGCTAACGCTAGCTCTAAATAGTATTTTATGTTGAGGTTAGTTTCAAAAAAAATTGAGGTTAATTTCTTCTTCACCTGAGTGATTTACTATTCATTTCTCAATCTAAAGGCTCTAAAGTCTAAAGTACCTATGATACTAAACTAAGTCTAGATTTAATTAATCGAACCTACTCAAGAAGATCAACACGTCAAGGTGAATAGATCACATTGGCAACTCAAAACTAGGTAATGCAGCATGACATATGATCACTTGGGCACTCTCTGCATGGATTGCAACTTGCAATTTATTTAGTTTTAGTACATATTACTAAATATCGGAAAACAAATCAAATGAAAAACGCATTTGCTTAAAATCTGTTAACTTATCACAAATGTGGGACGTCAGCAAATTAAATAAATTATCATAGGTAGTCACGAGCTATGGATAACTAGATAAGCACACCCTTATAAGAAACCAAAACATGAAAAAAAAAAAAGGAAAAAAAGAATTTTAATTACACACAAGACAAGCAAAAAGCAGGGCACATCTCTTTTTCGAGTGACATCTACTTTCTCTAATAAATAAGAGTTCTTTTAATGGCCTTTTTCTTCTTATTATTTTTTTCCTCCCTTGATGTTTACCTTTTCATATTCAAAGGGGTAGAAGCTTATGAGCAATTAATATAGACAAGTCCAAAACAAAATATGTACTTTATGGCCCCCTGTATAATACACATATAAGCCCGCCCCCTCAAAAGAGAGGGAAGTGGAGGGCGGTTATATTTAAAAGCATGTTTAGTTGGGTGGAATGATTATCGCTACATTGTTTATTCTATCCGTTAGTTAAAAAAGTGAAACTAGAATTCTCATTCTAACGGAAATTCAATTAGTGTAATTTTGTTTCCATTGTTTCTCTAAGGAATTATCATTTCATTCCTCAAGTTATAATTAAATTGACATTATTTCTCTTTTTGCCCACAAAAAGTAAACTTTCTTGTATGTATTTAAGAATTTTAATAGTATTAATATTCATTATTTCTCATTTTACACACATAAAGAAATATTATTTTCTAGATTTTCAATATGCAATTATATTTTTATTATTTTTTTAAGATTAAGTTACTCACACATATTTAAAAATAATATATTATTTTTTAAAACCATAATAGTAATAATTACCAAATTGAAAATAAATTTTTATAATTTATTTTATTATGATATTACTAATTAATTATATAAAATAATGAATTTTTTAATTTGAAATAATAACTTTTTATCAACTAAATTTTAATAGTTGAAAAATATATAAAATTCAAAAAAAGTATTATAGTCAATATAACATTTATTTCATTTCATTCTATTATTAATTATACACAATAATTCTTATTTCACAAATAATTCTAAATTTCAACCAAATAATAAAATAAAATTTATATTTCTATTCTCATTTTATTGCATTACAATTCTCTATCCTAATTTTATTCTATTCTAAGTACCAAATACCCGATAGTAGAATTTTACCTCGTCTGATGACTCCTCTCCTATTGCCAATCCACTGACTCCAATAAATAACTGCAGACTTAATAAATAGCTTTTTGCCACCTCAGATTGTTAGGACTCTTCTGTCATTATATTGAACTAGCCAATGGGCAGAAAGTGGTCCACAGACAGAAGGCAAGTACCTATGGCAAAGAGGAAATGAAGACTACAATATCAACAAATATATGTCATTAACAAAATATGTGCATATATGTAAGGATAGAACCCAAGATGCTTTTTGGGCCTTAAACAAATCAACTTTTGGCTTTATTACCATCACATCCACTATTTTATTAGGTTGAAATTTGGCCCTCAATCTTATCATAGGAACATAAATATAAGCTCTCCTCCTAGACCTCTCCAATCTCCAGCATACCTCAGAGTCTAATTATAATTTCCTCTCCCCATGGCTAAGGTGCATCCTCAAGCTCCCTCTTTTTCTCCCTACCTTACTTCAGAAAAAGAAACATTTACCATATGGATGAAATCACTTGTGTACCATACCAATGGTTGCACAGTCTATAACTCCAATGGTCAGATTGTGTTTCGAGTCGATAACTATGAGAAAAAATGCAGCAGTGAAGTCCATCTGATGGATCTCAAAGGCAAAGTTATATACACCATAAGAAAAAAGGTAACATAACATGTGCACATACAATTGAAACAAATGTCGAATTTTCAGCTTTTTTGATCACTGCTTAGTGTTTGATTAATGTTCCATTAGAATATCATGACTTTAAACTGAATTGGGTTTTCATTATCTCAATTGGCTTTTGCAGAAATTACAAGCTTTTGGTGGATGGGATGGTTATAGATTGAGCGGTTCTGATATGAAGGACTCGAAACCATGGTTTCGAGTTACAAGACATTGTAAAATGCTTATGGGAGATTTGGCTTGCCAAATAACGGTAGGGTGTGATAAGTATAGGATCGTGAGATTAACAGGCAAAGCTGCAGGGTTCAGAATAGTCAGCCTAGATGGAAAGATTATTGCAGAGGTGAGGATTGAGGCTAGAAATCATGTTTTTCTTTTCTGAGTATTTCTCCAAATATTTTTTTCTTTTGTCTAATAATACCATATTTAGTCTAACAGTTTGGTTTCTGGATTAAATGGTTTTCAGGCTAAGCAAAAGCAGTCATCTTCTGGGGTTGTGTTAGGAGATGATGTGTTGTCTTTGGAAGTGGAACCTCATAAAGATCATTCCCTTATCATGGCTCTTGTCATGGTCTATGGATTAATCCGTCGGAAAATGTAGATACATATATATACACACACACAAATACAGAAGTTGATTAATCAAGTTCTATTTTATTTCTTCTAGTGTCTTGTATTCATTTGATGCCTTTGTAAGTTGTAAAATTGACTGAGTTCTCTAACCAGTTCTAGATTTGGTTTGTACAAATGATAATCGGTAATCTTATAAGACCGCATAAATTTTATGTATAGAGTTTACATTCAAAGGAAAAGAAAAGTTGATTTATTTTCTTTGTTAAGGAAAATTAAGGCTACCAAAGGGCGGCTTTAGATTTATGTCAGCCATTGTATGTTTCTTTTGAGCTTGTACTGTTTGTGCATGGAATCTCATGACATTTCCAATAATAATGATCAATCTGTCAAAATTGACAACGTGGAAAAATTTGTGGGGTTTTGAGAAAAAAGTCGACTTCCCATTAATTTTCATCTTTCTCATCGTACAATGATGACTGATGACGGGTTTCGTACAAAAAAGGTCCTAATTTTTTTAGTCTTTATTTGGTGCTTAGCTATAGCCTACAAAGAGTGAAAATGTGGTGCATATATATTGTGCATGAAATTCATAGTATGAAATATTTGTTTTTGCTAGTCTAAGATATCCGCTACTTGATTCAAAACGTTAAAACTCTTTTTAGAGATGTAAATGTACTTTTAAACACCACAAAAGCCAGATCTTATTCTCTCTTTCGAAAGTAAAGTCTATGACTTACGCTTCCGTACTGGTGCAACCATCCAAGAGTAGTCTAACAAGTGCATAACTATATATCTACATATCAAGGGAGTAATTTTGATTGAAAACACCGAAAAACCCTAGTTGCACTCTCCTCCTATATAAGTTTCATCTTGTTCTTTTAGGGCACGCTTACTAATTTGCAAAGAAAAGAAAAAGAAATAGAAAAAAAATGGGAATGAGTTTAAAGAAGAATAAGAATGAATCAAAAATTGAGTCATTCTTCTAAAATTTTACTAATTATGTGAAAGATTTTCCAATATAGTATACTCTAAATAAATAAATAAACAAGTGAATAGAAGGAAAAAAGATTAGTTTTCCAATTTTTATTTCCTTTTGATCAATTACAGATTAGTAAATATTGTCTTAGTTTTCTCTCTAATTAAGTTACTACTCCACGAGAATTTATGGATTTTTCTGCCCAGTAGCAGAATTCAATTTTTAATTTTCATGTTATTGCTTTATTAATTATCTTCTCACATGTGTGAAGGTTTTATCATACTTAATTTTAGATTTGTATGAGGTAGAGCTCTGATTATAATCTTCAAGATTTGAAATTTGTCAGTTTCGTATCAACCGAATACTGATATTTATGCGAAAGATCCATCACCATATTAATTGAAAGAGCCAATGCATCACCATATTAGTTGAAGAAACAAACTCAGATGGTGTAAAATGATTCAAAAGAGCAAATAATTAGATCTATACCCCTGATAGAAATTGCATTAAATACATCTTATATATCGTTCTTCTTCCCTAGTCGTCAATAGGACACTATAATTTGGTTAATTGTTTATTGTTTTGGATTATGGATCTACAGTTTGATATTCGTTTTGCACTTATTTGAAGTACTTATTTATTGGAATGAAAAAGGACGTGGTAATTTTGATTAACCATGTGGATCATCAACGAGAGTTTCATGAAATTCCTATTCGACGTGCATATTAATTTATTTGCCCATACAATTCAAAATCAAGTTTGAATCTGGTATGCATATCTATATTCCTACAAGGAACAAAAGATTCCTACTTGTACATCTTGCATACATATGCATGTACCACATGTACGTGGGCCAAGACCTTAACATGATTAGTAACATTAATCATATGGTTATCAAAGTTAATCTCAAAAGAATTATCAACACTATTTATATATATCAAGGACATACACATATTACTATTAGGTACCAAATACTACGACCCATTAATGTTCTTCTTGAGGACATAACTAGGCTAGTTAAAAGAAATTAATAATTACCTCAGATCTATATATGCATGGATTGTATTAGCATAAGCACTCATATGGAGATTAATAAAAAAAAATTGATATTGTTGGATACATTTCAATTATAAGGTTCTTTCCTGTCCTGTGATATTCCAAGAACACTGCAAATGTATTTTAACCGTCAGATTAATTAGATGATCGATGTAGCCGTATTTTAAAAGTAAGTTTTCTGCTATGTACACGCGCAAATACTATATAATATTATCATAGCATTTACTTGGGCCTGCTGAAAAGGAATTAATTAATTTTGCATTTAACCAAGCAAAGCTCACTAACTATATATATACTAATAATAAATTTCTAGCTATATCAGTATACGTGTACCCTTGGAGGTGAGCCTTATCTTAGCTATCTTTGCTATGTGACACATAGACTACTTCATATTTGTTTAATGAAAATTCAAAGTAAAACTGAAAGTACCTCGTCAAACAATAATGGAAGTGCCCCTTCATCTTCCTATGTACGCTATGTTAATTGTTACTCTTATATATAATATTTTTCTTTAGCATTAATAATTTTTTTTTAAAAAAGGAAGTCAAAATATGTATAATAATTCAGTGTGCCCACCTTACTGAATCTCATACGTATATACGTACTACTCTATCAGGTATTAATCTAATAAAAAATTAGATTTTGATTTTAAAATTCTTCAATCCTCTAGGTCTTCTTACTATTTTTCTGATTCTATACATCACAACTACCATTTTTCATTTGTTTAGTTATGTTAGCACGTTTGAGCATTTAGAATCATTACATGTATATGCACGCAGACTAAAATAAAAGATTACATTTATCATTTCAAGCTTTATAATGATCTTAACAAACAAGAAAGATTGAAAATATATTTAGCCCCATTTTCTTCCAATCTTTACAAAGATAAGAGAATTTGTTAACTGCTATATGTTGATCATACAGATAAACAATAATCAAGATTAATTAGCACATTCTTCCCAACATCTAAACAACCAGTTTATAAGCTATATATTTACATGTTTTTTGAAATGTCAGACTTAGGCATCGGATTCCATGATGTAGAACCCCACAATGTTGACTGGCACTGTTTTAGACTATGTGACAAACAAGACTTACATCTCTCTATGCCTCCCCTATTTTCCTCCTTTTTCTCATTCTCAACATTGAAATCAATTCTCTAAAGCAAAAGTGCTTCTTCTATTCTTTAGACCGCTATTTGAAAAAACTTTTTACTTTCAAGGCTTTGAACTTGAAGGATTTCCCAATTCCCCAAGTGACTTTAAGAACAAGATCTAAGTCTTCGCACCTCAAAAACTTTTACTTTCTTCCCTTTTTCTTTTTCCTCTTTCTTTTTCAGTTTTTGGGTACCGGTAGATCTTAGCTAGACTGTTGTTACCATAACAGATAACCACAAGAATAAAATCAAATTATGTATCTCACAATATACATGGATCAAAAGATTATACAATACATTTTGATTAAAAGATTCACAAATAAAAATGATATCTGTCTCTGTTTCACATGTCATCTATACCTCCAAATAATATAAAACAATCCCACCCCATTTCATCATTTTCTTATTGAACCCCCAAATTTTATATATGGTACTCAACTCTAGAAGAATTCAACAAATGTAGAAGATAACTTTAATATATGTACCCCACCCGTACCTCTATAATTTACATATACATACACATCTTCCAATACTCACATTCGCGTGTTCTTGCTACATTATTTGTATACACATGAAAAACGTGACCAATTTATAACCAAAGTAATATTTTAAGTACCCCAAGTCCCATCTTTAGTTACAAAACTTAAAAAGAATGGAAAAAAAAAACCAATTATAATATATAATACCACATATATAGTTAAGAGTTAAGACATAGTCTTCCATCAAAGGTCCCAGATTTCAAAAGGGCACTCTCTAAATTCAGAATAAACCAAAGTTGTCCTCTTGAATGGCCAAAGTTCATCCCCTTGCATCAAATATAATTGATTCATCATCTACTCCAAGTGCTTCTTGTTCTTCAAAGAGAGAAACACTCACTGTTTGGATGAAATCCCTTGTGATGCAAGGAAATGGCTGCACTGCATATAATGAGAACGGCCAAATAGTGTATCGTATAGATAACTATGACCAGAAGAACAGTGATGAAGTCTATCTCATGGATCTCAAGGGAAAAGTTCTCTTTACGATTCTTCGAAAAGTAAGTATAGTACTATTACTATGTGATCATAATCAATAAGAGCAGCCTGATGATCTTATGAGAATGAACTTGTATTTATAATATTGTTTTGTAACTTGTTTATGTGCAGAAAATGTGGGTGTTTAGCCATTGGGAAGGCTACAAAAGTAATGGTTTGGACTCAAATAATATTGATAAGCCATTATTTCAAGTGAGAAAAAATTGCAGGGTTCATCTTGGAAAGGATTTTTCTTGCAAGGTGACATTGAAATATAACAATAATCAAGCTAGTTACTATAGGCTAGAAGGCTCAGCTGGTAAATCAGCTCTGAGGATAGTAGATGGCCAAGGACGACTATTGGCAGAGGTGAGCCTTTTTTGCATACGGTTTTATCATTTGTTGAAATATATCTACATTTTTTATATGATTTTGATGTAAAAGAGTATATGATTATTTTGATCTTAAAATGAGAATTTTTTGTTATTATTGTTAAACCTAAGAATTTTGTGATCTGGGTTTTTGCAGGCAAAGCGAAAGCAGTCATCTTCAGGGGTAGTCTTGGGAGATGATGTCTTGACTCTGGTCGTAGAGGCGAGAGTGGACCACTCTCTTGTTATGGCACTTTTGACTGTTTATGGATTAATGCAAAGGAAGATGTGAATACTGTCAAGACCTGAAGGCTTTGTTATCAACCAAATCTAAGCACAGAATTTAATTATTATTTTTTTTCATGGTCTTTTTTGTGGATCGAGCCACTTTTATCCAGATTATTTGTAGCTCAATTGTTTTTTTTTGCGAATTAACCTTACTTGAGGAAGATTTTGTAACATAAATTTGTGAGTGGTTGTCTTCTCTTTACTGTTTATAATATTCGAAAGATCTTATAATACAACTCAATTAAAGTTGCTTTTCATTATATTCTTCATGTGGGTTTGAAAATTTGTCTATATGACTGTTTGTGATTTTGAGATTGTAGCTGCTTTTTTACTGCGGTTGTTGGCTAAAAGAGCCACTGATAACGTTAATGTTAAGGCAAGACTTATGATTGATCAACCGAAAAAAAAATTGCTAATTANTTTTATTTTTTTATTTTTTTTAACATATGATTTGAGAAATTGGAAAAAGAAAATAATAACAATAAATTTAATCCTCTTTATCTCTTTTTCTTTTACCATCAAAAGATGTTGCATGATGAATTTTAATTGAGTAAAATAATAAGAAAAAAAATACCTATTAGAGTGGTCCTCATATATATATATATATATATAATTTAAGGAAACAAATTTGCTACTATAAAATTGTGAACTTTATAAAAATTGAGTGAATTAGAAAATAAAAATCCTCCAATATATAAGTTAATTCTCCAATCTAACTTATCCCAGTCAAGCCAAGTGCTACTAATTGACCATGACACTAGATAAAAAAAAAAAATTAAATGCATTTAATAGTAATTGATCCATCTTATTCCAAAAATTAGAAATTTAGGTTAAGAACATTGACACTAAACCTTAAGTGTTAACATAGATCATATAGCTGCCATTATTAATTAATTATTATACTTTTGTTGCGAGTAACGCCAAGAATCATCTATTATATAAGATAATCTTCGATTCTTCAATTGCAATATATTAGTAGTGTGTATAACATTCTTCTAAAAGGGGATCCTTCGATCTTTTTCCCCCCCTCCCCCCTTTTTTTTTAATAATTCCCATGGCTCAATTCTATACTCCCACTAGGGAGATAATAAACTCTACAAATGAGAGACAATAAACTCTCTTATTAACGGAGACGATAAACTAAGTGAATGAGGACAATATAATTATTTTTTACGAAACATGTTGGATTAATGATAATGTAATAATTGCAAATGTCATCTTAAGGATTGAAATAACGTATTATTGATCAGTAATTTAAACTTGCAAAATTTCTAGATGTTAACATTCTTATCATTGAATGGAATAAGAAATTTTAACCTAAAAAATGATGAGAAAATAAGAAGAAATAGATCTTCTTGGAAAATTTACAAAAAAATTAGATATATACATGTATTATTGTTCATACTTTAGCATAAAATTTCCTAATTTCAACGTACTTTTTCATAGTTTAAACAACGAGAAATGTCCAAAAGATCAAGTTAAAAGTAGTAATGAATTTGGGAAGAGATTTCAATCATAGGATTATACAAATTATGAAAATAAAAATCTAGCATATCATACACCTCGTCTAAAAATAATGCAAAAAATTCATAATTTATCACGCTTAGCTATACAATTATCTGTGCTTTAACACTCTATGAAATTAGTTTTCACATAAAAGATTTAGATATTTTAATTTGAATTATAAAGTCTGTTGGGATTCATTTATTGTGTTTTACTTGTTTGTGTTTAATTCTACTAGAAATAGTGTCTGCATAAGACTTGGTCAAATCATTTGTCACATAGTGCATAGGCCCAAACGGGGTAGACTATTACTGTTATAAATAGTATGGGGCTCGGGGCAAAAATTTCCCATTTAATATTTAGCGGAGTGAGGCAGGCTTTAGATTGAGTGCTTGCATCGACCCCTCCTCAATTATATATAAATTAATTTCTATTTTTTTATATAATAATAATTCAATTACAATTTTTTTTTTTTTAAAAATCTAATAATATATGGTCATATACTAATATTATTTGAGTTATTTGGAATTGTATTAGCTTTTTTAAAGCATAATATGCTATATGATTTTAGTATAATATTTTATATTTGACAACTCTAACGTATTAAAGTTTCATTTGAATGTGTTTTTAAGTTATTTAAGTCTTTTATTAAATTATAATTCTGATAGATTTTAATTAATTTAAAATGACGATTCCAAACGGAGATCCTAATATACTAATGAGACAATCGATCCCCAATAAAAATTTTCCGAAATTACCCTGTACCAAATTAAATTAAATAACGAATGATGTGGAAATAGTATAGTAAAACAATAACGATGACGAGAATGATAAACACAAAACTATTCTCCTCCCGCCCGTTTACATCCCTAATCACATATGCCTCTTTAACCTCTTATAAGAAAAAATAAAGTGGCATTAGTATACTTGCCCTATATGGGAAGAAAATTTTGTAGATAAGCATCGAGTATAATAAGTTAAAAGTATAATCAAATGATAACAAAATAACAATAAAGATACCACCCTAATGCGTGAAAAATAAAAAAGAACGCATTTTATAATTAACACGTTACATATACTGACAAGCACTTACAATTGAAAAAGAAAAGGGGAAAAAAAAATTACAAAACGAGCACCGGAGTGGAAACTGAAGAACATTTACTACAATGGAGAACTAAGTTAAAAAGTGTTTGTATGAAACCCAATTGGGTAGAAATATAGAAGGAAAAAAAATATACATATTTGGCCTGTATACGTACTGATTAATTCAATCCGAGTAATTTGGCCTCTGGGATTTCTCATGTAGGCACAACCAGTTGGTTTAACTATACATAGTATCTGTGTTGATGTATTATATCAGGGAAATTATCACTAGCTCTTTTTGGCATTTTTGAGGTTCCGTACAGTCATTACTAGCTTTTGCCTTTCACCTTCTACCTCAGCAAATTTGAGACTTATCTCTGAATATCTCTCTTGCATATCTTTTAGTTCACTTTCCATTAATTTGTTTTTCTCCTTCAAAGATGCCAATTCAGTTACCAAATTGTCAAGATTGGTCTCTCTATTATCAAGAGAGGAAGCTTTGTTTCCTTCCTCTGATGCAATTTCATCTCTGTAAAGGAGCGGGAAAAAAAAAAGTTAATCACCTACATTTTGTAGATAAGATCATATCTTGATTGTAACCCATGATTGAAATTGGTGAAATGAACATAGACTCAAAGTGTACTTGCCTCTTCATTGATGACATTTCATCCTCATTTGAAGTTAAAGTACTGGCATCTTTAACTACCTGCATCACAAGAAAATTGCACTAGTACAATCTCAGTTGCAATAACCATTAGAATTTTATTCATTGTTCCACAATATATGACAAGTCCTCCAGAGTATGGATTGAAGTAGTGTAAAAAATCTAAGCTTAGCTAAACATCACCAACAAAAACTCCCTTAAAAGAAAAGGTGCATTTTTATGAGAATAAGCATTCTGCTAACCTTTCGAAATGCACTATTTTGATCAAGTTCTTCCACCCGGCTTTCTAACTCTTCGATTTTGTTCTGAAGATCTTTTTCCTTCTCCAAAAATGAAGAAGATGAGACTTCCAAGGCAGCTTCTTTTACTTTTATTTGTCCCTGTACGAGAAAAGAAAAAAAAAAAAAAAAGCAAAGTTGTTACATTCATCAATAGGAGAGCTCCTTAACCTTATATGTAAACAACACTTATCGTGAAAAAGTTGAAGAAGCAACAATTGGGTTAAATCTAGATTCTGCTAGGACAATAATGTGACCATGATAGCCATAGCCACACTAGAATTTCTCCATCTTAGGTTCCCAGCAAAATGTTTACCATTATTGTGGTAATATTCATGGTCGCTTGAGTCTTTCAAAATATTACCTGGTTTATGATTTCTAAATAGCATATTCTACTAAAATTTTTCATCAAAAGTTGCCATTCCAGACTTTAGTTTACCTCAAGCAGTTTTATTTTCTCCCTGAGACTAGCAACTTCTTTTGGACCACCACGTGGAACTGCCGCAGATTTATTGTTCTTTGGAGAAGTTTTAGTTCCGTCAGAAACTGGAATGCGCCCATTGCTATCCTTGAGCTTCTTCTCAATGTTCGTGAATGCATCGTCCTTCTTCTTTAGATCACTCTTTAGTTGTAATACCTGATTTCTAAGCTTCTCTTTTTCTACCTCATCCTCTAGCAAAGAAAGCTTTAAGGAATCACGCTGAGTTTTAAGCTTTTCCAACTCAGATTGTAAGAGTTCAATAATAGCCTCCTTTTCATCCTTGAGATTCTTCATTCTATTCAACTCTTCCAACGACTCCCCTGCTTCCTTCTTCATCAAAGCAATTGTGTTTACCAGCTCATCTCTTTCTGCATTTCCTTTTTCTACCAGCTTCTCATTTTCCTTAGCAGAGATCTTCATTTTTTCTAACTCACAAGACAAACCCCTATTCTGTTCTGCTTGCTCGGAGACAGAGCTAGTCCTTGTTTTCAGCCTCTCAATCTCAGCTTTAAGCTGAGAGATCTCCTGGCAGAAGGTCTCCCTAATTTCTGCCTCGTGCTTCTTCTGATGTTCAAGCCGCTTGGTCTTGCCATCAGTTTCCAATGACATCTTTTCTATCTGAGTGATTTTATCATCTATTTGACTGGAAAGCTCATGCAATTTCGCCGCATATTCATCCCTTATGCCCTGGAGCTCATCCTTAGCTTTCTGGAGCATTTCCTCTAACTGACTTTTCTGCACTCGCAGTTCGCTAGCTTCTGCCATGGCCTTCATAGCCACCTTCTCATTTGCATTAAAAGTCGAGGCCATTTGCATGGAGAGCCTTCTAAATTCTTCCTGAAGCTTCTCAGCTGTATTCGCATTTTTCCATCTCATCTTTCTCAATGCTTCCTCAGCTCGGATTGCTCTTTGCTCCTGCTCAACTTTGGCAAGTGTCAGAGCCTCTAGATCAGCTTCAAATCCTTGTGCCTGCTCCTCTAGTTCTTCCTCCAAGCTTTTGATATGGGACTCAAGTTCCTTTGTTGTTACCAGCAAATCAGAGAATTCTTTTGATTGTGTCTTTAATTCTTCCTCCAAGTTTTTGGCATGGGACTTGAGCTCCTTTATTGTTACCAAAGAATCAGAGAACTCTTTTGATTGCATCTTCAGTTCTTCCTCCAAGCTTTTGGTATGGGACTCAAGCTCCCTAACTGTTGTCAAAGGATCTGAGAAT
This sequence comes from Parasponia andersonii, assembly GCA_002914805.1. Lineage (NCBI taxonomy): Eukaryota > Viridiplantae > Streptophyta > Magnoliopsida > Rosales > Cannabaceae > Trema > Trema andersonii. The sequence continues at coordinate 224,611 of JXTB01000109.1, read as the reverse complement.
TCTTTTGACTGCGTCTTCAGTTCTTCCTCCAAGCTTTTGATATGGGACTCCTGCTCCTTTACTGTTTCCAAAGAATCAGCTAATTTCTTTGATCGTGTTTTCAGTTCTTCCTCTAAGCTTTTGATATGGGAATCATGCTCCTTTACTGTTACCAAAGAATCAGATAATTCTTTTGATTGTGTCTTCAGTTCTTCCTCTAAGCTTTTGATACGAGACTCAGACTCCTTAATTGTTGCCAAAGAATCAGAGTATTCTTCTGACTGCATCTTCAGTTCCTTTTCCAAGCTCCCAATTTGGCATTCAAGCTCATTTAAGGGAGATGAACATTCATACTGCATCTTCAATTGCTCTTGCAGCTGGCTTTGCTCTAGTTTATAGGAGATGTCGTGGTTTTCTTGTTTTAATATTTCATAGTCAAGTGCAAGTTGCTCCATCTGCATTTCGAGTTCGTCTCTATCTCTCCGGTATATCTCTATTTCACTGTAGAGGTCTATGATCTTCTGCTCCAAGAGGGTTGTTTGGTTAGCATCTCTGTTCCCCTTAACAAGTTTCTCAAGTGCCTTTTGCTCTTCATCCTCATCTGACTCGCATTTTCCTAAATTTGCTCTCAACTTGGCATCATCTTCATCAGGTCCTGATAGGTTGGGTTGATTGGATGTTTCCTTATTCTTCTGCTCCAACATTTCCTCTAGGTCTCGAACAGCAAGAATTAATTCTGTATTTGATTCCTGCATTTTCTGAAGCTGTAACCTTAGATTGCCATTTAGATCTTTCTCGTAATTCATTTCTTGTGTGATTTCTTCAAGAAGAGCCCGAAGGTCCCCACCTTCTAAGTGCGATCTGTTATTAACTTTTACATCATCATTACGTCTTTGATAGGATTTAAGTCTCTCGCATTCTGCCTTGAATGCTTCTCTTTCCTCCTTCAAACTAACAACTTCTCTCGATAGATCAATCCCTCTTTTGCTCTCTTTTATGATCTGCTTTCTTAGAGTTTGTAATTCCATCTCTGACACATCTGCCTGTCTGGCTAAAACAATGAGATCAGCCTTGAGCTTTTCAATCTCAACATCCGAAGCCTGTTGAGAATTTTCTCGTGTAAGGATGTTCTGGGAACTTTGTGTTGAATCATCTGTACTCACTCCATGATCAGAACCTCCAGACCACTCCCATTGTGATCTCTGGTGCTCTTCATCTGCTGTTGAGGCATATGGTGCTTTTTTATGAGGCACATCATGGTGGTTCAGAGATGATAGATAGGCAGAAGGCTCCTGGTGGACATCAACACTTCTCAGTCCAAGTTCTCGTGGCGTATTAACTCCAGAGCTGCTATCAGAACTTGACAACGTAATGTCAGATCCACTAGACTCTCTGTGGTTACCATTCAATTCCCCATTGTTGGTGGTTTTATTAATTGCCGCACCCTGTAAAGATTGAAATAAAGAAAAGAAAAAAAAAAGAAAATAATTTCTACACTTGTTTTGAATTTCATGTACATATACACACACACACACACGCATACAATAATACATAAAAATTTTGACTTTGCAAACACAGTTTAGTACTATCGGAAACCCATTTCCCCCACACCTTATGCTCTCAGGGGTATAAAGAAGAAGTCTTTATGGGAAATAGCTAAGGAATTTCAAACTCTAAATAAAAGCAGAAAGAACTCAAAAGCATTCATTATCAGGATGTAATGAAACTCACAATCCTAATATTGTCATCTGTGTCACCATTGCTCAAGTGGGTCTTCAAGCTCCTATCTTGGGATCTCGGTTTAACTTCATCACATTCCTCCACCTCCCTGCAAATAATTTTCCGACAAACCAAACTGTCATCAGAATCAATGAAGCAAAATCTTTAGAATTCAAAGACAGAACAGAGTAGCATTGACAGTCATGTTACCTCTGATCAACATTTTCCTGAATCCTTTGAATTAAAACCTACTCAAAAACGAAAGCAAAGAATTTAAAAGCCAATAAAACAATCATCCCACTCTTTGAATCTTTTATTTTATTCTTTTCATTTCGGAAAAATGCAAGCAACCTCTATCTCAGACAATCACAAGCTCAAGGACAAAGAGTACTGACATGCAATATTGCATCAGAACTAGAATTCTTTAGTGGAAGAGAGACAGTAGAAGCCTTATTAGATTCAGCATAAGCGGCAATATCAATAGAAACCTCTCCAAACACACCACCTTTGGCAGATCCCTACACAAACCCAAAAGAACAAGTCAAATGCTGATACACATAACCACTAAACAGAAACCAATATAAACATTTTCAATCTCTAATTAACTGACGATTGTCATACATTTAAAACACTGAACCGATAGATTTTCTCACTGATTTTCCCAGTTCTTGGCTCCCGAGAAAATTTAACAGTTTCATACACTGGATTTTCCCATCTGCAGCCCCCATCTCGAATGGTAGCTTTATCTAACTTCACACTTGGTTTTCCCAAGTCCCCCGGTATCACAGACACCACCAAGGCATCCACACCCGATTGCCGTACCTGTAATAAAAAGAAACAAGTAAATAAAAAATCCCAATGAGCAAAACATTTATGCCCACTATAATATGTTACTTAAGTTCAAATTCTTCTTTGACTTCCAGTTTGGTTGCTTAGAAAAGAAAGGAAAAAGAAAATTGGGTCCCTTGTTGTTTTCAAAGAACTGGGAGAGCTCACTCCACCAGCAATGTGAAGCTAAAATTTGAGTGAAATTGTCAAGTTTCTCGGTTCCAACAGATTCGGCAGTGAAAAACTCAACAACCCATTAAATCTCTCCAACTTTCCTGCATTTTCTCGGTAACCAAACAAAACCCGATTGAGATAAGAAGCTAACAAACTACCTGAGTTGCATGGAACTGCAATTTGAACGCGGCTTTGATCTTGTTCTTCTCGCTCCTCCATCTCGCCGACTTGAACATCTTCCTCTACCGCCACCACCCCCACTAAATTGAGCTTTCAACGCAACTCCATGAATCGCCGGAGCTCCGTCCAAACTCGCCGGAACATTACGATCTTTCCGGCCACCGACGGCCCCAATGCAGTGAAAAATGCTCTGTGCTTTGGCTGGCTCAGTGGCCAAAGAACAGAATGGAAAACAGAGCACAAGAGAGAGAGTAAGAGCGAGTTGACTCAGTGAAACAATGGAGCCCGAGTGAGTCGACAGACCCCCGAGTTTTTCAAAAAAGGTTGGAATGTGAATCCTCGGGAACGAGTTCAGAGATTCGGAAGAAGACAATATAGTGACGAGCAGATCTGAGGAGAAGAAGCTCTCTCTTTTTCTTCTTTCTGTCTGTAATAGTTTCTTTAGAAAACGGTGACATTTGTAATTTTTTTAAAATAAAATGGAAAAAAAATAATAAAAAAAAATTGTGTGAGAAGCTTCTGTGTTATAAATTATTTGGTATTAACTGTATAAACTTTTTTTTAATTAGTTGGAATTAATAGTTATATATGATCTGTCTATGTGATGGTGTTTGTTTTGTATGCATTGGGGTCAAAGGAACAGTGTATATGAATTTTTTATTTTTATTTAATTTGACATGCATACCCTCATACTTGCTTACAAGGTAATGTTTTGTTTACTCAAGAAAAAAAAAGGTAATGTTTTGTTAAATATTAATTAATAATAAGGTAATGTTTCCTTACGAAATAATTTTTTTTTCAATTTATTTATTGCTAAATGTCCAATAAACCATATTAAGGATTTAATTTATAAATCTCAACTTGGGCACATCCCAAGTGTGGACCAGCTTGGATTTAGGACAAATTTACTAGAAAAGATTATAATTCCATTTTTGGGGGAAAAAATACATCTATTGGTGAAAGAAAGTAAGACATTCTTATTTACTAATTTGAGTTTAAAAAAAAAGTTAAATTTTGATTTCATCAATTTTTACTCAATATTTGGGCTAAATTTTAGCTACTCATGCTCTTTTTTTTTACTCCCACTAATTTTTTAATTTCATATTAATTTCATTTGTAATTTCCATTTGTGTTTAATTTTAAACTATATAAGAATCAAAACTTTGTAAAGAGTTTAATTTTTGACTAAAATAGTTATCCCCCTCATATTCCTCTCTCCCATGCCGCATGAGATATATAATCACGTTAATAAAGTTTTATTATTAAAAAAAATAAGGTTGCCAATGCTTTTTTAGGTAGGCCATCAAAATGGTTTATGTATTAAATATGGTCGGAAGTATCACAGAAACTTTAAATAAATTTGGTAATTGAGGAGTTAGAGACAAAATAGAGAACTCTGGATTCACATTCTAAGTATTTGCTTTTATCATACTAACTAAATAAAAAGTAAGTGATTTGTTATTATTATTTATAAATTAAAGATAGTGTATTGGACGTGGTATATATTATTGGATTCTTTTACAAGATTTGGTTGTGTCTTTATCATGCGAATGGACTTTTGCAAAATGAGACCCACAAAGAATGTAATTTTATGTTTTATTTTTCCACACAATAATACATTTCTTGGCCCATCAGATTTAATTTCTTCCAAAATTGAACATCTAGGGGCCCCTTTTTTACCTTTTTAAAAATGTCATTTAGTTATTATATAAAGCAACAAGGACTTTTATAAACTTCTCCTTTACTATCTGTAGATCTATTCTATAATACTGAAGATAACGTCCATTTCAATGTGGAAAATACAGTTTAGAAAGAATTGAAGTGTAATTCATTTATTTCTGCGTAATTTACATATATAACCCTCTATTTTCACATCGGCAATGTCAAGAGACTCACGACATTATTTTGGCAACTGAGTTTGTTGGCATTCATTGACAATAAAGCATATCAACATTGTGAAGATTGAGACTTTGTACACTTAAATTCGCTGCACGCATTAATTTTAGAAAAAAAAAAATACGTAAATGCCATTGCTAAAATCATATACAATGTTGCTGTATAATAGTGCATGACTCATTTGCTCATACATAATATATGCGGTATTATACTATGAATTTAAATCTTCTTTTCAATTTTTGTGTTTCAATTCATGTCTAACTAATAAATAAATTATCACATTAAAAATAAAAATGAAAGTAACAAAGTTAAAATACAGCTTCAATGGTCCAAAATTTTGATGACATTAATTCGTTGTATATAAAGTGAGACAGTAAAGTTGGACTAATAATTTGAGTTCATGCAAGACTTGTCTGATCACATATTTTATTATGTAGGAACATATACAAAATTGTTGACATTAGCTATACGTATCTTTGACAGACGTTTGTTATTTATTCTTTCCTAAACTTAGGAGATTACACTTGATTATAGATAATTATATTGTGGTAGTTGAAGGATACGATTGTATAGTTGTGTGGCTTAATTATAGGGTCTTGAATCATGTACCTAAACCTAAAAGTATGAAAAAATATGAATAAAAAAATATTAACATTCATCATTTCATATTCTTCGTAAATGACCATTATGCAATGTTACTATTGTTAATTATTTATCATTAATATTATTATTTTCTGATAAACTGCAGTTGATTATAATTAGATACAGGAAGAATTGCTTTAAAATTTTAGGACATGAGGAGGGCATGAAATTAATTTGCGTAGCTTTGTTTTTATCGTATTGCTCTAAGGCTGGGAAATCAGTGGATGAGAGGGCTAGGAGCTCATGGGCCTGGTAATTTTCAATAATTCTAATTTTTATATTTAAATAGTTTTTTTTTTAGAACGTGTATTTGTTTCAATAATTCAGTTTTTTTATTTAAATAATTCATCAATCATATTAATCATTAAAATGAATTTTTGTATCTTGAAATGAGAATGGAGCCTAAGAAATATTTTTGAATAATCTATTTTTATGTCCCCGTTTTAATTACAACATATTCTAATTTATTTCACTTCAAATATTTCCCTTTCTAATTATAACACATTCCACGATATTCTAATTATAACACATTCCTCGATATTCATTCAAATACGCTAGTTATAAGTAAACCAGACAGCACTATATAAGCAAAAACAGTAACCAAAGGTCAGCTAGACTGATTAAATGTAATCTCAAGATAATGACATTATAACTAAAGTGATGCTCTCTTTTGGTCCATAAGTATCAAATTATCTATCTGATCTTATTTCTATATTTATTTATTTTATGAATTTTAATCTTCTAAGTACCTACCTGCCTTTGTAGGTCATCAGAAGCCCCACTTCATTTGGCTTATTACCATATATATGCATATAAGTATGTTATTTATATATGAAATGCTACAGAAGGGACAAAATCAATAAAGACATTTGACTATGTACCACTTTGGGGCTTGGAAATTATGAACTCCTCTTATAAAATCTACTTAAGAAAACTTTTAACAAATTAGATGGTACATATATTTTATATTTGGCACGCACATAATTATTTTGGCTTCAAATCTTCCAGCTATTCGAAATAGAATATTTAGGTAACTGTAGAGCTAGAAAATTTTGCCCAATCATAATGTGCATCGGTTCTAGGAAGGATTATCTATTGTATAGTCAATTAAACATCCTATTTGACCCGAAACCTAGCCTAGTTAAAAGTTAAGAAAAATGTTAAATAAAGTTGGTTCTGGGGACCAAAAAATGCAGGACCCTTCATAGAGACTGTAGTAGTGTACCAAACAAGTAATTCCAAAGACACTTTGATGAAAGGAAATGGTCACTGCAAAGACCATAAGTGCTAGCAGTACTATCTGTTTGGTATTTTTCTTAGTCAAATTATGAATTCACTAATATCTCTCTTATTGAGTTTGAGCTTTTTAAAAGCCTTTATTCTTGTTAATTAATTGTTATTGTTATTATTATTATTTTCTACTGTATTTCAAAGGCCTTTAATTGTTAAAGCTTTGGTGTATGTGACATAGGGAAAATAAATTATGTATCTCCAGACGAATGAAAAATGTAACAGTACCTGAGCAATCACGTGAATGCATGCTACTAAAGCAATAATATTTGTCCAGTTTGTTTATTCTCAGTAGTGAAAAGAGTAATAGTTTAGTTTTATTTTCTGTTAAATAGTGTTTGTCACTAGTTTAAATACCAGTATTGATAAATATGACAAATTTTATACGGATTATTCTCATGTCTTTAGTAGCTAGAGGAGAATAACAAATTTTGGGTCCAATTCTAATAAATGTCTTTTTGTGAAATGTTATAACAAAATATTTTGTAAATATGTATATATATTAAATGTAAAATTTTATATATAAATTATAAAAAATTATATACTTAATATATTTCAATACGTTAGCTAAAATTAGTAGATAAATTTATTTACTAAATATAAAAATATATATATACACGAATATTTAATTATAAAATTTTAAAAATAAATATCTACTTCCAACTAAATTTCTCTTTACGAAATATATAAATAATGTTTTAATATAACTTGGTCATTCCTTGCTAGCATAATAGCATTACATATGTTTAATATATATATTTCAAAAGGAAGAACACCAACTAATATTAATAGAAAATTTAGAATCACTTTTCTATATATTAAGATTGGAAAGCTATTATTGATAGCCGCCTCAATAATTCATTCATCATCAACTTCTTTTCCTTTTATATACATCTATGATCTCTATATATATTTATGTATATTTAAATGGAAATAATTGTTTATATATCCTTATTTTTATATATTAATTCCTAGTGACAAAACTAAACTTAATATTGTCTACATCACTATGTGATATATGTCATAGAAAAAATCCAAATGAAGAAACCAACTGAATTGTATATGCTAAAACCGAATATTGCTTTACATAACAACAATCCAAAAATTAAAAGGGAATGTAAAAGAGTTGTGGTTCGTGGAGGTAATAGGAAGGAAAAATTTAGATATGGAAGAGGTATTAAACAGATATATAGGTTCGTTGCTTTCAGGACTAGTGACTCTCTTTACTTTACTTGGCTTTAAAGATGGCTCATGTGTTGGGCGTGAGAGAGAGCTAAAGTACTGAGCTTATAACAATGGTGAATACATAAATATAGTCCCATGTGAGTCTAATGCGTGAATCCACAGACTCTACCAGACATTACCTACAAAAACCCATTTCTCAGTGTACACGTAATATTTTACACTTGATAAGGTACTATATCTATATATGTATGTATTTTACCAATTTCACCATCAACAATAGCCTCCTTTTGCCAATTTCTTTAACTTCAACTGCCGCCCTAACTGCCCTTCGATGGGATCCATACTCAATCCCAAACTATACCACCTGGTGGGGACCTAGGGACCCCCATCTTATTTTTTTTCATTTTTTTAATGTATCTAGTCCCACTTCTATATGAGTTTTGTTTTGGGTTGTATCAGTACTCTTCTATCTATTGCTCGCTCCAATAAAAATAAAATAAAATAATTAAAATGTGTGAGAATATGTAAGTAAGAACGAGGACTGGGGCAATTAAGTAATTAATCGCTCATTAATGTAATAAATGATTGGTCAAGGATATTTTGTAAATAAAAATTTTTGAAAAATTATATTTACAAATAAATGTTTCTCTTAAAGCCTAAGTGACTTATGTCAACTGTCCTTATGACAAAGTTTGTAAGGCTAATAAATGTCAAATATCCTCCGTATTAACTCTAAGTTGAAAATAAAATATATCTTTTTGGATCACCAAAATACTCTCATCGTTAAATATCATCAAAAATTATCAAACTAATCGTGGGAATCTTAGTCTTCTTACTCGGCAAAAGATATATTTTAGAGAAACATATGAAAAGGCAATGTTTTTCAACAAAAGAGGAGGATATTTTATGAAATATCCTAATCACGTAAAAGTGAGAATTTCATTATTTTTCAACAAAAGAGGAGGATATTTTATGAAATTTCTCTAATCATGTAAAAGTGAGAATTTCATCACTATATTTAGTCTTTTTCTTCATGTTTTAAAAGAAGGGGAGAGGTTTTAGAGGGAGAGATAGATAGTTAACACCTTTGTTTCGTGTGTAGTAATAAACTTCGTCACCGTATGCTGGTGTGTGTACTGTATATATATATATATATAATTTTTTTTTCTTGTATCGATTTTTCAAGTGTGGGGTTGGTTTTGAAAGGGTGTTATATATATATATATATATATATATATATATATATATATATATATATTATGCAAGGTGATGAATTTGAAAACAAGGTTGGACCACCCCAATATTTAGCAACTGGGGTGGCATTTTGGCAAACAACTTTCATACGCTTGATGGCCTAGCAAAGACAATGGTGCGGCAGCTGCATATGGCACAATCAAACTGGCTAACCCATTACAGTGGGTGAGAACAGGCTAGCTAGGGGTCCATGACAATATATATGATCACCATGTACAGTTTTAATGCTAAGGGCCATTGTGCCACATAGTCTTATCTCTACAGTACTTGTCATTTACATAATCACGAGGGATGTACAAATTTTTTGGTACCAATAAAATATGTATGTCTAATTGTCTATATTTATATATGTTCCATTTAATATAGTATATTAATTGTCTGCATACTTTTTTGATGCAGTACTTGAATCATTTCTACTTAAATTCTGCCAACATTATTGTTTCAATATTATTGTGTATAGTATACGTAATAAAAACCATGCATATATATACCAACCATGCGCCAGAGCTGTGTATTTCCGTAACTAGAAAACATGTACTAGATGCTGAAATGACTTTATGGCCAGAATTAATTATCCAACGAATTAAATAAACTGATAGATTCCTTTTAGCTAGGTATATGAGCAGTGAAATTTTGTAATGAACTGCACTTCATAAAGTACATAATTAATCATATCATTGTTGTACTTAATTAATAATTATGCCTCTCTATGCTTATAGAGGTCTTAAAATGAAGCTCCAAATATGAAAATTTCACGAAAACAACAAAAATTAATATAGAAGGGTATATATTGGTCATGGAGTGGGCAAACAATGAGGGGAAAAAAAAAAGAAGAAGAATTAAAAAAAAAAAAAAAAAAGAGATCATCAATGGTAAGAGAAGGAGATGTTGGAGAAAGGCAATTCCATAATGATCAAAGAAGTAAAAGTGAGAACCATAAAGATGTTGATGCAGCTGTATGATGATTTCATATACAAAAGGGGATATGGTTATTATCATCACTAGCTAAAGATCCATGGTCCCGTTCTTCGACCTAATTTCCCCAACTTATTCATGAGAGGGACCCTTAACCCACTTTGTTCACCATGACCTATCTAAAGTTCCTAGTTTTACACCAAAATTATAATGTTTTTTCGTTGGTTCACTATAATTGTTGATTGTTCACCCGATGTCTAAGTAGGTTTTCTAACCCATCAAAATGTTCCATAGTGAGAACCTTTTGGGGGTTATAATTAAGCTATCATACGTGCTCTTAAAACTAAATCAATTTCATGAAAATTAGGGCCATTATGACAACTTTTAAGCCTTCTCTATACTGTGAACTAATAGCTGAAAAAATTAGTCTCTCACATATAAATTTTGAATCCTTTATTATGGGCTACTCTATAGATTATAACAAGCCTTGATAGCATAAATCCTATCAATGGTTATCAATCTCACTGATTATAAATTTATTTTCGGTTAAAATTCATATATATATATATATATATATTTGTTGATAACGACTTCCATATTTGCAACAAATGTAAGATTACGGAAATTAATTATACAGAAGCAAAATTAAAGTTTTATAATAACAAAATCCAACATATATATATAAATATATTCTTCTCAGTGAAGGGTGCTTCTTTTTATATTCTTTATATTATGATTAATGACAACTACTCCAGTCAAGATTCAAGTAGATCAGTCTAGCTAATAGAAATGAAACTTTCTACCCTCCAGTCACAGTGTAACTTCTTACTTTCACGGTTTCACCATATTTTTTTCTTTTTGAGACAAAAAGTATATTATATATAATGACAATCTACCACCTATTATATATAGAATTCTGTGTTGAATATTTAATTAGGTAAACCTAATTCAACGACCTGATGCTTTGGACGTAGAGCCTGTATTAAATATGACCTCAAAGCTGCTTCATTACCTTTTATTATTAGTATTATTATCATTAATTAGCAGAAGTACTACCGTGAGAAACCCATATATGAATATACAGCTTATTTAATAATCATCGGCTCATAATTAAGCAAGGAATTCAAAGACGATGGTACAATTACAATATCCCCGTTTGATGACCGAAGCAATAAGTACCATTGGCTTTATTATATGTTTTGTTCTTTCGAAAGAAAACTAATAATACTTCAAAAAAAAAAAAGAAAGAAAACTAACAATGCAATACTTGCAATTATGTCAGTTTATTCTAATCACGTATCACATGATTATGAACATTATTCAAGATGGTACAAGAAACAAAACTCCAGGACTAATACACTCAAGGTTAAATAATTAGTACCTCCACAAATATAAATTTCTTGATAACTTTAATCTGTTTATACGTAGCTATCCTCTCATTGCTTTTAGTCACATGAAGCTTCCTTTTTTTCACTTTATATCTTTTCCAATCATGTGACAAACATCAGCTATATAATAAAGTCTACACATGTATATAAGTGTCATTATTCACTCGTTGGCTTGTAGAATTAAAAAGATCAGACAGATACAACTTAATCTTCTATATAGTACTCTTGTTTCACTTTAAAATATTACTCATTCGACGATTTTTTTCTTCTCTTTTTTTGAATAGAAAAGGACTTGGGTTGAATGGATCCACAAAAAAAGCGTAGAGAGATTAATGATGAGCTTCTTTGGAGACATGAGAGACAATAGAAAGTGCTCACGTGAAGGTGTGGTCTACCCCATCATAGCCAAGAATGACATTATCATTGTTATTATTGTTATAACTATGCAAAAGGGTTCAAAGAAAAACTTTCCAAGAAGGACTTCCATTGCACCCCATGATTCCGTTTTGGCCCATTTTGTTCCCTTTGGAGCAGAAAAAATAAAATAAAAGTGAAGCTCAGAGAATAGATGCAAAGAGCCGCTTAATTAATTAACTAGAAAAAGGCAGATAAATATGAAGGAGAAAAAGAAAAAGGGAGAAAATTAAAGAAAAAAAGAAATCAAGTGCTAGTGACAACTAAATGTGTATAGGTCTCACGCCATGAAAAATTAACAAAGGAATTAGCTACTACTAGGGTCGTCTTTGACTGGGGCCACCATGAACAATGTGAGGATCAGATATCTATCTCTAGATTGAGATAGAAATGCTTGTTTATTTCTTTATTTAGTAATTTTTTAATGTCAATTAAATTAAATTGTGTTTGGTTTGTGAGAAGATTGAAAAAAGAAAAGGGAAGAAATCTTGAGATCTAGACATATGGGTTAGAGCATAAGTCCATATGGTGACAGTCTAGCCTAGGAGGCGACAGTTCAATCCTACGTGAAAAAGAACTCAAAAGAAGAAAAATAAAATGAAGCATAAAGGCGTATANNNNAGGCGGGGGGGGGTGTGTGGGTTGAGAGACGGGGAATACAAAAACAAAAGCTAACAATAAAGGTGTAGCAGCTCAATCAAAAAGGAAAAGGGACGGAAAAACTAACAATAAAATTAAAATATGAATAACAGCTGCAGCTTGAAATTTCAGCCCGGCCCAAGTAGGTTTAACATTGGGCTTTCTTATTTGGTGGCTGTAAACAGTCGATGGGCTTTTTTTTAGAGCGAAATTTACGCTTAGTATCCGTTTTTAAACGTATTTTCATCAATATTTTTTTAAAAAATTTTCTTTCAAAAATATCTGCTATTATAATCCACATTTCATATACAAAATATGAGTAATCTACATTTGTATTATATATTTTATCCATCAGATACACATTTCATGTTTAAAATAAGTATATATTTATAGTGTAAATGTTTATCATGGTTTACATTTTTCATTATAAATTTAACTTGTCTTATACATTTAAAAATGTGAGCCAAATTTTAGTATAATTTTTATTCATAAAATGTAGATCACAATATACATTTAATGCATCAAATATATATGTATATATATATATATATCGCGGTATACATTTTATGTGTAAAATAGTGGTAATCTACATTTTTCCAAAAAATAGGCATTTATTAAATAAAAAAATGATATTTATGAAAATATGATTTTGAAAACGGATATCTATGTATTTTTTCCCAATTTAGATATGTAGAAATTGACCAGAATAGTAGTCTTTTTTCATATAACAACTTTTTTAGTACTATTTTTTTTCATAGAACAACTTTTTTAGTACTATTTTTCAAAATGATATATCTAATAGTCCTTAACAAGCAAAAAGATGAATTTGCCATTTTAACCATATTTGAGAGAAGAAGAAATCTTTTTCATAGAACAACTTTTTTAGTACTATTTTTCAAAACGATATATCTAATAGTCCTTAACAGGCAAAAAGATGAATTTGCCATTTTGACCATATTTGGAAGAAGAAGAAGAAGAAGAAGAAGAAGAAGAAGAAGAAGAAGAAGAAGAAGATGATGATGATGATGATGAATTTGCCATTTTAACCATATTTGAAAGAAGAAGGGGAGAGAGAGAGAGAGAGAGANATATTAATCTTATTTTATATGTAGAAGGAATAAGAATATAATTATACAAAGACTAGATATATATGCACCAAGAAAATTTTTATACTCAAAAGCGGCTAAGCCAAGCAAACGGTCCTAGAGCTAGGAGAGAGTTTTGATTTGACGATATAATACGTGTGGGGTGTAGTGGTAGCGGCAGATCAACTCTAGCTATAGACTATAGTAATCTATGGTGTAAAGTAACAATCTAGCTAATATTGATGGTATTGGAATGTACCAATATATGTTTTCCTTCATCACAATTTTATAGAAAGGAAGACAGACAAATTAAGAGAGAGAGAGAGAGAGAGAGAGAGAGAGAGAGATTGCCCAATTCCCTTCATAAAACTGCTTAGAAACCATCTGAAAACCACCTATTTCCTTTCTTTAGACCCCTAACCACTATTTCTCTATCTACAAAGCTAACCCAACTTATTCTACTTCCTTGATATTGTGGAAACTAGGTCGCTTACAAAATGAGCTCAGTGACTCGTATTTGGAGTCTCAATTACCTAATCGTCCTTCAATTTTTATGCAGTTTATGATTGTGGTGGTTTGGATTATGATGTTTCTGATTTTGTGCAATTGGCGTTAGCGATGTTATCAGGACAGTTGCATAAGAAACTTGTGAAGGTGATAAGACAGATTAGGTGTTGAGGATTCGCTCAAGTGAGATTGGGTCAGGTTTCAATTTGTTCATCGAATAGGGTTATTGTTTCGAGTATTTTTTAGAAGATTCAGGAATATACATCACTCATTTCCAAAATTGTGACTACACATTACAAAATGTATGATTCTGAGTTACACATTGTTGAACCCTCTATTGACTCCTAGTTACAAATAATGAATCGTGTGATTATTGTGATTATTGTCTGACTCTATATTTAGTCAATTAGTTTATTGGGAATAAACTAGGACATGCATAATATGAGTTGGAATATACATTCTGTGTGACTAAGTCACATATTTTTAAAATTGTGACTACCTGTCATAAAAAAAAATGACTTTTAGTCACATTATTGAATTCTCCATTGACGCTTGGAACAAAATAATAAAATAATGCTACGAGCAGAAAGCAATGATAGATTACTAAATCAACTATTGAGACTTAAATAATAACAAACATATTGCTGAGAACATATATGGATGTCTTCAGTAACCTATGACTATTACAAAATATTAGAAAATTTGTGACTCTAAGTCATATAAATTAATCATAGATTTATAAATCCTCCATTGGGACTTTAAAACATAATAATAAAAATGTAACACAATAATAAAAATGTTGCTTATAAAAAATTGAAATATATATGATTGTCCATAATAATAAAGAGAAATTATCGTAACCGATAATTTTTTAATAAATGTATTGAAGGCAACTTATTGTTGTTGCACATAGCATTTAGAATGGCTCTTAGGTTCATAAGTATACATAAAGAGATCTGTTTCTTGTAAGTCTACATATTGTATCTAACTTGGCTATAATATGAGTATTTCTGCTTAGGAGCCTCTACCAGCTAAGAGAATTATTTTTCTTTTCCCCACTATTTGTTCTTTTTACACAAGTAATGATTTTATTAGGCGTTTTTTTTTAATCTCATCCAAGATCGCCTAACCAGAAAAGTCACCAAAACATTCATAGTTTGTGTCCCAATATAAGAACCAATTACATCCATAGTCTCTATATGTTATTTTAGTTCCAAAGACTATTATAATTCAGAATAACAACAATGTCCACTGTAAAAATAATTATAATGAAGTACAACTAGTCAATAAATTATGCAATAAAATCTCACTATGTTAGTAACAATGGAAAACAAAATGTGACAAAGTGTCATAGATATTAGGAAAAAATTCATAAATACCCATTTTTTGAAGCATATTTTCATAAATACCTATTTTTTATTTTTCTTTCATAATATACCCTTTTTTGGGACAAATGTATTCCATAGTATACATCTTGTGTACAAAATAATCTGATATATATTTCAAAATGTGTACTAGAAATATAAATTTACACTATAAATATAAACTGTGGTATATATTTACAGTGTAAATGTAAACCACACACATTTTACATATGAAACATATAGCATAAAATGGGTACTTAAACGAAAAGTAAAAAATGAATATCTTTGAAATATAAGTTTAAAAAGGGATATTAGGCGTAAATTTCTCTAGATATTATGATACATGGTCATACAAATTGTGATTATTTCTAACAGTAATTTTCTAGGCCTGGAAGGAAAACTATTTTTAACCATAATAGTACAGATATAAAGTGGGCTAGACCGGGTTGGGTTGGCCTATATTTGATAAGCTCATATGGGCTTTGTATCAATCCTAGGCCTAGTTTGCTTAAAATATGGACCAGCCCGGTCTGACTCATATTTTTATTAAGAGGCCCAATATGGCCTATAGGCGTAACCCATATTTTATGCGGGCTTAAGTGCGTCGTGCATACACAGGCCAAATATGGGCCACAATGTGGGCTTAATTTCGTTGTTGTTCTATACTTTAAAATATCAAATATAGATCTAAAATCTAATTATATTCTTTAAAATTTGAATATATTGAAAATAAACAAAAATAAGTAAATATATGACATCAAAAGCATATAAATGAAAGAGTTTAATTAAGTTTTTTTAAAAAAATTTTAAGCAACTAATATATTTTAAATTATATATAGAATGACTAAACGTGAAACTAATGTGGGGCAATAGAAATGTAGGTCGGGCAATAATGGACCTGTGGGCTTATGACTAAGGTGTAGCCTGACCCCTCCTATATATAACAGGTCAACCCATGTCCAAGTAATATGAGCTTAGGTCGGGCCGGTACTGTATTTTTTCTTTGTAATGTAGGTTACCTCACAAATCTCGACCTACATTGATATCTTTATATAATACTTAGTTATTTAACACATGGTCATACAAATTATGAATACTTTTAATGCTAAATTTTTCTAGATCCGGATGGAAAAGTATTTTGAACCATAATACTCAGACATTTGACACATGGTCACATAAATTGCGATTACAATGTTATATTTTTCTAGATCTAGAGGGAAAAATATTTTTAACCATAATACTCGGTTTATTTGACACATGGTAACATTTTCAACTATAATATTCAGTTATTTGACACATGGTCATATAAATTATGATTATTTTTATTGCTATATTTTTCCAATCTCAAAAAGAATAATGTTTTTAACCATAATATCCAAGCATTTGACATATAGTCATACAAATTATGATTATTTATAAGGATATTATTCTATATCTGGAAGCAAATGTATTTTAACCATAGTACTAATTATTAGATCAATATCATCTTACCTTATACAAGTATTACACAATTAATTATAATACCAAATAAGAATTTAGTGAATAAAAAAATACATATCTCACATTTGTGTCCAAAATATGAAGAAAAAATTCAAGACAAAAATGTATTGCACAAGTAATGAGACTTTGCCAAAAATGAGAGCAAGAGAAAGAAAACTGCACAGATAAAAATAAAATAATAGATACTATAACTGAGTTTTCACTAGAGTGTTAGCTAGAGGATAATTGACCTTTCAATGTTAGGAGATCGGCTTTGCGGAAGTGATAATACACAGCTAAAATATGAGTTGAAAAAATTTGGGTAAAGTAAAAAAAATAAGGCACACAAAAGAATTAACTTGGTTCACTCAATTTAGGTTACGTCCACGGATAAGGCTGTGAAGAATTTTACTATGAAAATGAGATTACAACTTATTTCTCTCTAAATATAAAGAGAGAACAAATGAACATCTCTCTCACTCTTGAAATAGGAGAAAACGTTCTCTTTAAATAGTTTAGGAGAAAATAAGTGGGATACTAAGAGGAATTCCTAGGCTTGAATTCTCTCTTAGAAAGGAATTTTGATTTAGAATGAGATACGAAATAAGTGATGAAACCCTCCGTATTTATAGAATTTGAAAGGTGGTGTGAACACCATCTTTTACTATTTCTATTATAGTTGCTCTTTTTATCATTGCTATTGCAGCTACTCTTTTTACTATTTCTATTACGGCTACCCTTTTTACTATTCCTATTGCAGTTGCCTTTTTTTTACTGTTCCCATTGTAGCTGGTTGGTGAGCTGCAATTGTTGATTTATTCAATATTCTCCCACTTGAAGACTTGATTTTAATCATGTCTTCACACTTGATAAATCTCTCTTTTCTTTTCTTGTCAATTCTTCATGCTGCTTATATTTCTACTAGGCCATATAAGGATCTACACCATTGGAACTCGTCAGTATTGATTGGTTTGGTTAAAGCATCTGCTAGGTTCTCCTTTGTGTGAATCTTATTCATGTCCACACTTCCATCTTTTATTACTTCTCGAACAAAGTGATATTGAATGCTAATGTACTTTGTCCTGGAATAAAAGGCTGAATTCTTTGCAATGTGTAAGGTACTGTGATTGTCACAAAATAGAGAAATCTTTTCTTGTTTGTGCCCGAGCTCCTCCAATAACCTTTAAATCCGAATAGCCTCTCTACGAGCTTATGTAGCTACCATGTATTCTGCTTCTGTTATAAATAAAGCCACAATAGTTTGTAGTTTCGAAACCTAGCTTATAGCTTCTTCTGCAAGAGTAAACACATAGCCTGTAGTAGATTTTCATTTGTCAAGATCACCCGCAAAATTTGAATCAATATATCCTTTGACAATAAATTTTGATCCTCCGTAACATAATGCAACATCTGAGGTTCCTTTGATGTATCTCAGAATTCTCTTCATAGCATTCCAATGCTCTCTACCAGGATTCATCATATATTGACTAACCGCTCCTATTGCTTGTGCAATGTCTGGTCTTGTACATATCATAGTGAACATTAGGCTTCCCACTGCTGATGTATACGGTATTCGAGACATCTCCATCCTCTCTACTTTAGGACACATCTCGGAGGATAACTTGAAGTTAATGGGAAGTGGGGTAGAAATCGACTTACAATCTTGCATATTGAAGCGGCGCAAGATTTTCTTCAAATAATTCTTCTGAAAAAGCCGAATCTTCCTATTACCTCTGTCTCAGTGAATTTGTATCCCTAGAATCTTGTTTGCTGGTCCCAAGTCCTTCATATCAAATTTCCTAGCTAACTGTACCTTCAATTTTTGGATTCTGCCTTTGTTGGGGCCCGCTACCAACATGTCATCCATGTACAATAATAAGATAATAAAGTCATTATCTTTATCAAACCTTCTGAAGTATGTGCGCTGGTCTGAACTGAGTCTGTTGTACCCAAGGTTTATGATGAAGGAATCAAATCTCTTATACCAACACCTCGGTGCCTGTTTGAGACCGTATAGAGATTTGTTCAACCTGCAAACCAAGTTCTCCTTTTCTGTTTCAGCAAAACCTTCTGGTTGGAGCATATAAATCTCTTCTTCAAGTTCTCCATGAAGAAAAGTAGTTTTCACATCTAACTGCTCTAGATGTATGTCAAATGTAGCACATTTCGTCAGAACCACTCTAACTGTTGTCAGTCAAACTACAGGTGAAAATATCTCATTGAAGCCAATACCTTCTTTCTGAGTATATCCTTTTACCAGCAATCTCGCACGATACCGCTCTACTTGATCATTGCTATCATGCTTGATCTTGTAGACCCATTTGTTGCCAATAGCCTTCCTTCTTTGTGGTAGCGAAACAAGATCTCATGTTTTGTTCTTGTGAAGGGCTTTAATCTTTTCTTGCATTGCTGTCATCCATAGGGATACTTCTGGGCTTTTGGTAGCCTCATGGAAAGTTGTTGGCTCTCCATCCTCTGTTCGAAGACAGTATACAATATTGCTCTCAGTGATATAATTCGAGTGTCATGCCGGTGTTCTTCTCTCACGAGTTGACCGACGAATTTTAGAAGCATCTTTCTCGATTGGTTCTTTTACTTTGTGCTCTGGTGCTACTTCAGAAGAATCTAAATCTTCAGTATTCTTTTCTACCTAAACTGTAGTAGTTTCTGGTCTGCTATCGTCTCCCTTCTCTTACAGTTTATTCTCTGTAAATATCACATCTCTACTGATGACAACCTTATGGGTAGTGGGATCTCATAAGCAATATCCCTTGACTCCATCAGCATATCCCAAGAGTATACACCTTCTGGACTTTGAATCCAGTTTTGTGATTTTTTAAGCGTTGTACATCACGTACACAGGACATTCAAACATATGTAAGCGAGAATAATTAGCTGGCTTACTAGTACGCATCTCCATCGGTGTCTTCAGATCAATCGCTATTGATAGAGATCGATTGATCATATAACAGGCGGTTTTGACTGCTTCTACCCATAATGTCTTGGGTAGACCTACAGCTTTCAACATTGCTCTTGTTCTTTCCAACAAGGTTCTGTTCATCCGCTCTGCCACTCTATTTTGTTGAGGAGTGTACGCCATTGTGAACTGCCTCTTCATACCTTCTTATTGACAAAAGTTATCAAATTCATCGCTTGTATATTCTCCTCTATTGTTCGTCCTTAAACATTTGACCTTTTCTCCATATTCAAGCTTTATCCGTGCTTTAAATATTTTGAAGACTGAAAACACATCTGCCTTCCTCTTGATAGGATATACCTAACATCTCCTGGAGTGATCATCAATAAAAGATACAAAGTATCTAGCTCCTCCTACGGACACTACCGATGCTAGCCAAACATCAGAGTGAACCAAGTCTATAACTTTTTTACTTCAAGAAATGGATGTGCTAAACTTTAATCTATGCTGCTTGCTTGTAACACAATGCTCATAAAAGGGTAAAGATACCTTTGTGAGACTAGGAAGCAACCTCCGTTCAGAGAGAATCTTCAAGCCTCATTCCGACATATGGCCAAGCTTACGATGCCACATTATCGTTGATTTTTTTCTGGAATTTGTTGAAGTAACTGATGCCTCCACTTCCATCAGTGTATCTACTTTAAGTATGTATAGATTCACTGTGATTTTCTCCGCCTTCATTACTACAAGTGCGCCCTTTATGATCTTCATGATCTCATTCTCGACACAAGTTTTGCAACCAAGGTTATCTAATTATCCCAAAGATAATAGATTTTTCTTTAGGCCCTTCACATATCGCACCTCTTGAATAGTACAAATAGTGCCATCGTACATCTTTATCTTGATAGTACCAATCCCACTGATCTCTAAGGCATGATCGTTACCCATGAATACAGATCCTCTAGAGATAGGTTCATATGTGTGAAACCATTCTCTGTGAGAAATCATGTGCTATGTTGCTCCCGAATCCACAAACCAAACATCAGTGAGCTACCGTCTGTACTTAGAAATTGTTGCTGCTTTACTATACAGGATTTCTCTATTATTTAGAAGTATTTGCAACATTCCCCTGAGCATTTGATGACTCGGGGTCCTTCTATCTAGAATCTCCATTCTTCTTGAGTTACCAACACTCCCTTTTGACGTGCTCTTTCTTGCCATAATGATAACACTTGACATTCTTCTTACTTCTTGACTTTGATCTACCATGACTCTGACTCCTACTGGGGCCACGTTTCGTTGATCTCCCTCTCATTGTCAAAGCTTCTACTTGCTATGAACTTGCTAATCTGTTTTCCTTATTCTTATGCCGATTTTCTTCTTCGAGAACAGCAGTTGTAAGATCGTTGAAAACTAGAGTTATAGTATTGCTGGTCACATTTATGATGAGTTAATCATACAAATTAGGTAGACTCTGAAGTAAGATTTCTGCACGTTCAGTATCCTCTATTTTATGCTCCATTGTTATGAGCTGTGAGAATAGAGTATTGAGAGTGCTGATGTGGTCGATCACCGTTGTTAATTCCGCCATCCGAAGGGTATAAATCCTTCTCTTCAAGAAAATTTTGTTGTGAAGTGACTTGGCTTGATACAACTTTGTTAGTGTATCCCATATCTCCTTGGCTGATTTCTTCTCCTCAATGCTCGACAGTACTCCATCTGCTAGCGCCAGATGTAAGTTAGCGATAGCATTGCTATCTATCTTGTCCCACCTTTTATCATCAGTAATCTCAGCAAACCTTTCCCCAATTGCTACTAGGAAATTACCTTTTCTCAAGATTGCCTTTATCTTCATTTTCCACAAAGAGAAATTGCTCCCATTAAACTTCTCAATATTGAATTTTGCTGTCATTTTTGTTCACCACGATTTATTCAGTTATCACCGTTTCATTCTATGTAAACAATGCTGTATACATGAATAGTACCATATACATGAACAGTGTCGTATATGTGAATAGTCCGTATATGTGAACAGTACTCCAATCAATGGCTCTGATACCACTGTTAGGAGATCGGCTTTGCGGAAGCGATAACACACAACTAAAATACAAGTTGAGAAAATTTGGATAAAATGAAAAAAATAAGGCACAAAAAAGAATTAACGTTGTTTACCCAATTTAGGCTACGTCCACGGATAAGATTGTGAAGAATTTCACTATGAAAAGGAGATTACAACTCACTTCTCTCTAAATACAAGGAGAGAACAAATGAATCTCTCTCTCTCTTTTGAAATAGGAAAAAACGCTCTTTCTAAATAATTTAGGAGAAAACAAGTGGGACACTAAGAGGAATTCCTAAGCTTGAATTCGCTCTTAGAAAGGAAGAGGATTTAGAATAGGATACGAAATAAGTGAAGAAGCCCTCCGTATTTATAGAACTTAAAAGGTGGTGTTTACTATTGTTATTATGGCTGTTTTTTTTCACTATTGCTATTGCGGCTGCCCTTTTTACTATTCCTATTGCGGCTGCCCTTTTTACTATTCCTATTGCGACTGCTCTTTTTACTATTTCTATTACGATTGTCTTTTTTCGTTGTTATTATTGCGGTTGGTTGGTGAGCTGCAATTGTTGATTTGTTCAATATTCAAGATACAAAAACATATCACTGGAGCTAAAAGAGAGATAGAGTTAGCGGAAGAGAATGGAGCGTTAATGTATAGACCTGAGTTTGGGCAAAAAGAGAGAGAGGGAGGAGAGAGTGTGAGTTTGGAAAGAAAAGAAAAAGAGAGTAAAAAAAATTAGGGGCAAGGGTGGGGGAGAAAAAGGGGAAATTTTTTTTTTTACTTTTGATTTAGAAAGCTTAACATAGCACAAAGGTATTTTTAGTTTGAAAAAAAAAAAAAAGCAAACAAATACTTTTGAAATAAAATTTATTTCTCTTTATACTACTTATACTACTAGAAAAGCCAGAATTTGTCACTAGATAAATTATTTTTAAAAATATTATTAAAATAGTCATTTAATAGGAAAAGTCTACTATTCAGGTTCATTTCCCTTAGATCTAAATAAGGGAGAAAGAGGGTGGGTCAATCATCTATTTTATTTTGATGGTATAGCTATCATTTTTTTTTTCCCGAAAAATCAATTTTTCTCCTCTTTTAATTTGGGGAAACAATTTTCCTATTTGTGAGCCTTTGTGTTAGTTTTGTAAAAAAGTGTTATTTGTCAGAGAGAGAGAAAGAGGGAAAAAAATTATTTTTAGTTAGATTTATTTTTCACCTTAAGATATTTGAGGTTTGTTTCTTCATTTTTTTTTGGGGTCATTATTCGTGGATTCATGGTCTCCACAACCAATCCAGCTTAATTTTGCTCTTGATTTTTTTGGCAATACAGAAAAATATGTTATGATCTTTTTCTCTGTTAAGAAACTTTGCTGTTCAAGTGTTTGTGAAAATGCCTGTGAGAATTTTCAGATATTTTTTGAAAATCTTTTAGCATTTTTCATTCTCTTTTCTTTCTTATAGTCTTTATTCTTATCTTTCCACACAACATATTGGCTTCTTGTTTGGGCTGGATCAACATTTAAAAGAACATGACTGAAAACTCCAGGAGTACTAGCTTATGTCCTTTCCTTTCGACCACCCAGGACATGAAGAACATCCAGTACTTCACTGTAGGGTTGATTATATGACATCAGTTGAAGAAACCATACCCCATAAAAATTATACAAAAATGGCTAACTCTGCATGTCTTTGTCAACTCAGAAACAAAAGGCTTATGAAAGAGTTTCCCAAAAGCATGAGGCAAGGCATCTTTCATAGCACAAGGTGATTATTAAAAGACCTTGCTTGTTGAGTACTTGTTTTTTTTCCTAACATCTAGAGCTCATTTTATTGGTTTGACATGTTAAACTTCGTAGAATGTTGCCAGAAGTGCAAGGTTTAGTCCTGATGGGAAGTACATTGTTACTAGAAGTTCTAATACATCAATAAAGCTTTTGAGGTGCTGATTTATTAGTTTTACAAATTATTGTTTTTCTTTTTTGTGACTCTATCTAATTCATTCAGTCAATTTTCTGATGTAGGTTTTAAAAATCAAGCAAATGATGTTGCCAGATGCAAGAGATGGCCCTGTTCGATCTGTAATACAGACATTTATGACCACACACAGGGGAGTTCACATCTTCTTCATCGCCATTCCTTATTACCCTTCAATTGACCTAGTCTAATGCTTTTGCTTCATTTCCTCCCTTAAAAATTGCAGCCAATAAATGACCTGTATTTCCATCCAGGAAGTAATATTCTTATATCTGGGGCCGAAGACCATACAATAAAGTAAGCTTTCTAGTTTGATTTTATATGAAGACATTTTAATTAAATATGTCTCAGTGTCTGTTGCATTCTTATTGTTGTTAATTTTCTGATTAATTCTGTATGACTCTTTTGCTGTGGAAAACACAAACCTTCAAAGAGGAGGTTGACACGTCATACTATTCTTCTAGTGTCGATAAATCCCTTAATTACTATCTCCAAAGGTAAAATGAACAAGATCCAGCTTCGAATGATTGTGAAATGCTTGCTGTTATGTTTCAGGTTCTTTGATATTTCCAAGATAATCTGCAAAGAGAGCATTTAGAGTTATCCAGGCTGTGTCTCATATTATCATAGTTAAAGCATGTCTTTTGGATTCAGCTATAGAGTTGCAACTAAATTGGGGGCATTATTCTTTTTAACAAATGTTCTTGTAAATTTCAGGATATGCACAATGTGTGTTCTGTGTCTTTTCACCCTTTTGGCGATTTTCTTTTAGCGGGTAACTTTATATGTTACAGTTGCTCATTTGGTATTCGTGGAGCAATAAATCAGGCATACTCTTCAACCTTTTGAATTTTAATACTTGAGATTTATTCATCATTTAGATAGAGTCAATGCTGGGAATTTACCAATTTCCCTTTTTGGTTATTGGGTCTGGTATTCAGCAACTGCTGAGGTCCTTTTGAATCAGGCTCCAAGGGTCTTTCATCAGGTTTTCATCCCATCCTTCAAACACGCTCTCTCTGGACCTTATTAAGAGCGTCTGATCTTTGTGATCTTCAAACGGGTGGGTATATGAACCAAATTAGGTGACGTTTTGAGCATATATAGTTTAATTTCTCTTCACAAAACTGACCCTATCTTCCACTGTAGATAGAAAAGTACTAATCTTGAATCCTTTTACCTTTCAATGCAAGACATTGGTCTCTATTACATATTTGTTTATTTTTTCTTGTCTAAGGGTAAGGTAGTTCTTGTACCGAGTCATCTCGAGTTTCTAGGTGATGGACTTGCGCCCCACCCATAAATTGAAATTAATTGAATGACTGTCAAATTTTTGATATTACAGAAAAGTACAAAAAATTTAGTACGAAATAAAGAACCAAAAATTCTATATTGTAGGAAGTTAAGACATATTGAAGAAATAATCATAGGAGAAAAAAAATGCGGTGCCTCCTAGGAACGTTTCAAGTTATAGAAAGTTAAGATTTTTGAATTTGATTGGCTAGATATTTAGATTTTATTGGATTTTGTCAGTACTTATGGGATGATTGATAGATGTCAATTTTGTCTATGTTTTATGTCGTTTCTCTTCATGATTTTGTTAGTTTTCTTGGTATTTTTATATTACTTATTTTACTTTTTGTGTTTTGGGTGAATTTTGAGGAAAATGAGCAAAATAGAGATGGAATGGTTCCAAACGGAGTAAGAAGTGAAGAAATGTGCTAACCGAGAGGTCCAAGGATCTAGAGTTTCTGGAGGTTCTTAGTAAGACGGAAGGGAGAAAAAAAGAAGAAAAACAAAGAATTTGGAAAAGTATGCTAGTGTCGCGGTGCTATGATCTATCGATTTTTTATTTTATTATTTTTTTTGAATTGAAATATTGTATGTTATTCTAATATAATGGATTTATGAGTTCTATTGGCAATTATAAATTTAGTATATTGAATGTTGGAGTAAATATGGTATAACAAAAGAGTTTATTTTTATTACAAAGCATAAAAAAATGTTATAAAATTGGCATTTAATAACATAAATGTGTAATTATAGGTTTTATATTTTTTATGGCACATGTAAAATATTATAAATTAATTTACCTAATGCTAAAAAATGTTATAAAATAGAATTTTTTATAACAACAAAAAAGTGTTATGTAAGAGTTTGTACTTTTCATCACACATTTGTAATATAACTAAATGTCATTATTTATATTCCATAGCACCAAAAAAGTATTATAAAAAAGACTTTTTATAGCATCAAAATAATGTTATAAAAAATTTAGACTTTAAATAACTGAGTTTACATAATATTTTTTATAACGTTACGAATCATTTACTATATAATATTTTTTCAATGTTATTAAAAGTGTTTTTTTTTGTAGTGAAAAAAATTTAATTAAAGTCAAACTAAACAGCAAAACATGACAAAGTTTAACTTTATGCCATTTAGATTATGTGCACTCAATTTTTTAAACAAAATAGATCCCCACGATATCGTAAATAATTCTCTGTCAACTAGCTCTAATTGGGTTGGTCAATATATTTAGGGGCACAAGCATACAATTCTGCTTGTTAAAAAGGAGAGGGAAAAAAAAAAAAAAAAAAAGAAGATTACGTTTCGGATATATGTTTAACCTATAGCTTATATAGACCATATATATCTCAACAAACCAAACTGTATGACGTAGAGGCAATCGTCTATCATGAATATTTTTTCTCAGTAACGTTTAGGCCAAATCTCAACTAACCATTTTTTTGTACACTAATTAAGGTTTATAAACCAGCCAAATATAACACTTAATAATAAAAGAGCAAGTTGAATAAAATACATGAATACAATCAAACTATGTATCAATTAGTCTTTTCATTTTTGGTTGATTAATATTGGCAGCCACACCACAAAGCATTTATATGATTTGTCTCCAACGATCATTCTCTATGTACAATAATTATGGAGAGTACTATTACATTGGAAGATGACGTTGTCAAAAGCACCAAATTTTTAAGTATAAGTTTAAGCACAAACTTGGACCAATTAAACTATAGAACTTGACCAGGTTCTTTTGCCATTTGACCATAGCTTCATTAAACCCACTTCTTAATCTTCTTTGTGTCTACTTTTCCTTAGTCAAATAACTCTCTACTTCAATAGCATGTCTCAAAAAATTAAAGAATGGAAATAACAAAACTTTTAATGCTAAATCGTATGATAAAAACACAATAATATATACAAATATATACATACTTATAGCAACTATAGTCGAATTTAGCCGGCTTAAGCAGGCCGGCCGGCCCACATATTCCACATACACATATATATAACACTTGTTATAAACTCACATATATAGTCATGTATTTTTGTGACATTATAAAGAGTTAAGTCATACCCCCCCAACCCCCCCCCCCCACCAAAAAAAAAAAGAAAAAAAACCCAAAAAAAAATTAAGAGATCCCAATTCCCAAAAAGAAAAAAAAAAATGAGACAAGCGGGAACATATTCGGGAATAAGATTTGGAGGAGGAAATGGGGCTCATTCACTGCCCTTAGCAAGGATCAAGAAGATCATGAAGAGGTGTGGCTCAGGTGATGAGGTGAAAATGATATCTGGGGACGCTCCTGTGGTTTTTGCTAAGGCTTGTGAGCTTTTCATTAAGGAACTAACCCAAAAATCTTGGACACTTACCCTACAAGGCAAGAGGAGGATTCTTCATAAAGACGACGTCGCTTCGGCTGTTGTAGCCACTGATGTCTTCGACTTCTTAGTTGGTTTGGTCTCTGATGGGGATGATTATGATCACCATGCTCAAAATCTTGTCCCGAAGGAAAGGGAGACAGTCTTGGAGGAATAATCTTAGCATCATTCTCTTTAAATATATATATATACACACACACGAATGTGTTCTTAATTTTGGTAACTGACTAGTATTATATATACATCGTTAGTGTTTGTAGATATATAATAAATATACACATATATACTATACTGGGTCAACCTTTTATTGTTATATATACGAATCTTTTCTTTTATATTGAGCTCATGTAGTTTTGAGGTTATTTCACTGCAGTAATTTGAAGTGAAACTAGTCTTCAGTGAAGAAAATACTTAACCTTGTGCTCCTCGGTCTATCTAAATTCTAACTTGTATCATCTTCAGAGTATATGAACATATGGGTTGGGTTGGGTTGAGTCTACCATATTATGGGTTTTGCCCAATTCATAAAAGCATATTGGACTTCTTGGCAGGCCAAATCAGTAATATCCAAACTTTATGACCTCCTTTAATACTCCCTAACTCGGCCCAATAGTATTATTGGTTAAGTTCTTTTTGCTTGTTCTAATTGTTTTTTTTTTTTTTTCAATGATGGATACTCTTATAAATATTATACAAAAGCTATTAATAAAGAAAGTTTGCGAAAAAAAAAAAGTGTGTGAATAAAGGTTGTCATTTGAAATGCTGCCAATAAATTTTCCCAAGTTAATAATTTTCGTAAATAAGGATAAAGTACTTCATAAACTTTACAAATGATATATATGTGTGTGTGTGTGAATAATGTCTTCATAATAATTAAGTTTCAAAACGTTACAAACACCGAACTACTCACACTCTCTGTACATTTATAGATAGCGGCTGGTCAATTACTAGGCTGAACAGCAAGTAAACACAATATTGTTGTCACTGAGTACTCCGGAAGAGACCAAAAACTTGTTTTGGTCTCCTCCAAAAGAAGGTTGCGGAGCTTTGATCTTCTCCTTCTCAAAATTGCAGCACCCGGAATCCGATGCCATCTTTGAACTAGTACTAGTGCTAGTGATAGTACTAGTATTAGTACTCTTCTTTCCATTCCCTGATGAAGCTGCTTTTCTCTCCATTCTCCGCCTCATAACATACTCTTCGGGAATAAAAACATCCATATTATACTATTATTTTTATTTTTATTCCTGAATATGGTGACCCAAATGCCTAAAAATAATGAGGTTTCGAAACTTTGGTGAATGGAAGTAATATCTTGGTTACTTAAAGTTTCAACTGAAGTATCTCAACTGTGGAAGTGTGTATATATAAGATGAAGGAAAGTGATAGTGTGATACCATGGGCGTTTTGGAGTACACCCCATGTTTTTATTCAAACCAGCAAAGTACTATATATATATTATATATTACTATTCATTTGGCATATTGATTAAGTTTCCCGGGTGTGCACATTTGGTTTTGGGCATAAAAAAAAAATGTGTACATGTAACGGTCCAAAGAGGACATGTGTAAAGGTAACAAGTTTTTCGTTAAACGAGTGTTAGAAGTGTTAACAAACTGAAACTGCAGTATCTTACGGTTTCTAGTTACTCTCCTTTGTCTGAATCCTTTCACTTGACAAGTATTTTTCTTTTCTTTTTTTTTCCTCAAAACTAAAAGGCCATTTAAAATTTACTAGCAGTGGCTACCTAGTAAAAAGGGTCAATTTGGTCGGTTGATTATAAGAAAAAGAACGTTGAAGTACGAGCTAAAACTGCAATTTGTCTCCTAGCCTACCTATTACGTGTCAATTTTATATTAAAAAAAACCGAATTATATATTGCTTTTGCACTCTTTCGAGTTTATAAATTCTATTATAATTTATTATATCATTATTAAAATATTAAATTAGATAGGATAATTTATGTATCAAATTGTAAAATTAAAAAATGTAAAATAGAATGACAAAAAAAAATTATTTAGTATATAAGATGGTACTGTCACATTACTCAGTAAATAAAATTAGAGTAAGCTCAATCTACTTTTTCCATTTTTTTAAATCATTGATTTAGAATTAGAATTAGAATTATTGCTTTCTTCGCCCATATTATTTTTAAACATACCCATTTCACTACCCACCTATTTTCCTCATTGCTCGTTCACCTTTTTATTTACTCGGAATATTTTTTTTCTTCGTATTTCTTCTAGAAACTGAGATTAATAAAAATGAATTTGTTAAAAATCTTAGTTGTTTGGGTCAACGTGAAACCATCAAGTGTATCAGGCCTTAGTCGTACAGACATATTCTGATATTCTCGCTATGTTTCTAGAGAGTAAATAAAGTACGATGAAAAAAAAATGTAAAATAGAAATGAAATTATCTTTCTTTTATTATTATCTAGTATGCAAGGAAGAAAAAAAAAAAGGATGTTTTAAAATAATTATTTATTTTTTTATTAAAAATTTCAAAATAGTGTGTAAAATTAATTTGGTAAATTTATTTTAAAATATTAATAAAAAAAATTTTCTTCTTTATCTTTTTAGTTTCTGGAAGAAAATATTTAAGTGAGTTCTATTACTTTTTCTTTCTTTTCTTTTTTCTCTTTTACTAAACAACTCATATTTTTATTTCCTTTCATTTTTCTATTAAAACTTTTCTTTCCTCTTTTTTTTTTCCTTCTTACTAAACATAACCGAGGAGAAAAAAAATATCAGATCTTTTCAAATGTGTTGATTATTTTGAGAAAATTATAGCAGTGATATTGATTATTTCTTACCTCGAATCTTAAGAAAGGTTTTTTTTCCTTCTTTCTTGTTCGTGTCTGGTTTCATTGATCAATATAATATTAGATAGAGGAAAAAAAAAAAGACAAAGAAAAGGATAGTAATTCTTTAAGCTTCGTTGGAAACCTAAATTTTGAAGGAAAAAAAATATAGGAAAAATATCATGGAAAAAAATGAAAATATTTTTTCTAAAAATTTATAGAACTTTATGATAATATTTTTAGTTTTATTAATTTATGTGTTAATATTTTATATACTAAAAAATAATATAAAATTATCAAACTCTTGTTTTTCTTGGAAAAAAATTATTATTTTTTGCTAAGAAACTAAAATTTTTTGAATTTTTTTTCTTTTCCTCAAAAAATTTAAGTTCCAAAAATAGCCTTAATATTCCATATGATTTCAAACTAGAATTAGATGTTGGGAGCAAAATGATTTACTAAAAGTCATTCTTCTTCGTTTTTTTTTCCCTTTCCTTTTAAACTATTCTAACTACTCATTGTTTTTTTAATTCTTTATTTTTCGATTGGATGTGTGTAAAGAACAATTTGTTCTATAGTTTCCAAGTAATTTATCAAAAAGGTTTCCTTTTTTGTAATAATATAATTCATTTTTAAAAAAATGTGTGGAGAACATAAGATAAGTATTGGTGCGATTCTTACCAGTTGTCCACGTGTCTCTGAACTGCTGATGCTGTATCTACTAACTGTCCACGTATCCTTGCTATCCCAGAGTGCTTTTAACAGGTCGGGTTGGAGAGGCGGGGGTGGCCACCTGCAAAGATTCTTCGATGATTAAGTCAGCTGTTTATCCCTGAGGTTGCAAAGATTAAGTTTTTCTCTCTATATGTCTATCTATATTCTCCCCAGGGGGATGCAAGGCTCATATATATAGTCCTGGAACTGGGAACTTTCTGGCTCTCAATCCCAAGATCGAATACCTTTTTTCATCATGACTTACTCCAGAAATCACGGGCCATGGTTACCGTGATTTCCCTTGCATCGTTGTGGCCTGCTTTTCGCCGTCCCCTATGGCTCGAGCTTGTCGGGGGCGAAACTTTGACAAACCGTCGTTCTGTCAGGACGGTTTGCCCAATGCGCGCACTTACCCAGGATCGCATTAAATGCCCTGTCTGGGTCTGGAGCAGTGCGCTGCTTCCAATGGTCTTCTGGCGGAAGACCCTCGAGACTCCTAATCCCCAGCTATCAAGGTAGGAACTAGATTGGGCCGAACCCGTCCAGGGTCTAGGATGGATTTGGCCCTGGCCTCCGACAGCCCACGGGCCCATACGGTATCACGTGCGACTCGTGTGGCTTTTAAGTGTTCTTTCTGGACACGTGTCAGATGGTATCCCCCCCCATGTGACCTGTTCAGCCACTTAATCGTCCACGTGGTACATGATTTAGGAACAGGCCCTACAATTGCCCCTATTTCCCTATTTGATGGATTTGCATCCATTAAGTGGGGAAATCGTGCCTCCAGTCCTCTAATTTGAGGTGTACACGTGGCTTCTTACCGTCATTTCTCCCCAATTACTGACGCTGGTGCACACCATCCTGTGTCACAATTTTTTAAATTTTGATATTCTAGTGCTTCTGTCTTCCTTGTACTGTTCTCCTCTAGGGAAGACTCTTCGATTGGCCCTCTATAAAAGTCGCGCTTGTGCTCATTTCTTAC
Organism: Parasponia andersonii; assembly: GCA_002914805.1. Taxonomy (NCBI): domain Eukaryota; kingdom Viridiplantae; phylum Streptophyta; class Magnoliopsida; order Rosales; family Cannabaceae; genus Trema; species Trema andersonii. Next base: position 192,533 of record JXTB01000109.1, on the reverse strand, counting down.
TTTACCAAAATCTCTAAATATTCCAGCTTTCTCAAATCTTAGGGTTTTCAAATCTCCCCTTTTCTAGAACATTTCGCTCTCTTCGATCGCATCCAAAATAATGGCCCCGAACCAGAGTCAGAAACTCCGCCCTATCACGGATTCCGAGTTGGGCTCATTAGGGAGGTAGCTCTGCTTCCCTGGCAGAGTTACTTTAGAAAGGGTCGAGGGCCCGGTGGACTGGTACCTTCGCCCCTCTGCCCCCGAAGGCTCTAACGTCTTAGAGATGAGGTGCCTGAAATAGCTGCGGTTTCCCCTTCCTTCCCTAGTCCACCAGTTCTTTAGCCTTACGGGGATTCACCTGATGCAACTGAATGCCAATGGGGTCATGATCTTGATGGGGCTTTCTGCCCTGTCGGTCCTCCTCAACGTGCATATCAACTTGGAGGTGGTCTTTTATACCTACAAGCTCATCCTTATCCCCAAAAAGAGCTCCTACTCCAGTTTCTACCTTCAGCTGCTCTCGGGGCGCCACATTTTTTGGGGATTACCGAGGTCGGACAAGCAATGGGATTCCCACTTCAGGCTGTACACCGTCGGAGGGGCGTGGTGCTCTCCTTGGGTGAACAGAGAGCGCTTCCAAATTCCCCTATTTTTTCTGCAAAATAAGTACTGAGTCGTGATTTTTTGGGTCTACGTGCACTTTATCCATTTTTACTCACGATATTTTGCTTCGCGTAGCCTCCGTGGAGGAAAGCAGGTTTGAGCCGCAGTTGTCGGCAGGACGGCTCAAGGAGCTGGAGGGAGTCGTCATCTTTAGGTCCTCCGAGGATTACCGACACATTCAGGCCGTTCTGAATCCCCAGATGATCAACACGATGTCGAGGATGGTCTCATATCTTCTCTTTTCACTGGACACGTGGGTCATCACCAAGCACTTTCAGAGCCACCTCGATGCCTCGGCTCTGAATCGGTTCTGCTCAGATGAGTAGAGCTACATCGCCATGGTAGGTCGCCAGATCACGACCTCAAACCAGCTAGCAGGTCCCAATGACCTGGTGGCGCAGACCAGTCACGAGCTCGAAGAGGCGGTGAAGCTCGTGACCGAGGAATGCGTCAGGCTCTGACAAGAGGAAGCCACTACCCCCAAGAGGGTTAGGGGTGAGTTCATTTGGTGCCCTAAGGTTCCATCGATCAGGTCAAGGTTGCGTTCTAATCATTTTAATTGCTCTTACAGGTTCGGATGCGGGCCCTTCGGTAGACCCCTTCCCGACCAAGGGGAGTGTTGTTGCATACAAAGCCCGATTCAAGGTCCCCGTTGGTTGGCGTCTTGTGGTGTCCTCTGAGGACAAGGCTGGGGGGCAAGAAGTTATCACCCCAAGAACGGGTTCAGACGACGACCTGGAGGATCTGTTCACATCCGGGGGTGAAACACATGTGGTGTCTTCTCCTGAAGCAAGCAGGCCCTTGACTCGGGAGGCGCTGGCCATAAAGATCGTGTATGGCAAAGCGGCGCCTTCGAGTCTGCAGGGGAGCCTGCTGTACCGATTTCCTTCACCCCTATCTCTGGTTCGAAGGTGGGCACGGGGTCTGGCACTGCCTACTCCCATGGGGAGATTGCCGAGCTCAGCAGAGGAGCTCTGAGGCTGAAGTCTCGGCTGCCTTCCCCTCCCCCGGTCCCTATGAAGTGGGGTCGCGAAGCCGACTCGTCCAAGGGGAAGGAAAGCCAGGCACGTAAGAGAGGCAGAACTGCCCCCTCTTCCGACAGCGACGATGATGGGGCTACCCTGACCCTCATGAGGAGGAGGAGGTCTGCGCGAGATGACCCGTCTAAGGATGTTGGTCAAGATAAGACCGAAAAATTACGCCGAGGCGGGTCTCCGAGGGAGGTGGTAGCTAAAGCTGCTGAAGCAGCAACAGTCGCCGTGGCTTCTTCTGCTGAGGACGAGCCACTTCCAGCTATCATCGAAGGTATGCCTGGCGATGCCCTGCTTTCCACTGCCCCCACTTTCGCCACTTCGGGAGTATCGAAATAGGCTACTGGAGTGCGCTTGGTAGGGGGTGAAGGTGTCCTCTCGATCGGCGGGGTGGAGTCGCATTCCCCGGACGTGGGTAATGCCCAGGGAGAAGGTCCAACTGCAGTTTCTCCTTCCTCCTCTGGAGAACGTAGAGCTCGTTGCTGGCCGTAACATTACATAGGTTTGGCTCGTCTGGCCATCACCTCCATATTTTTTGGCATCTTTGCTGAATACTGACCCCCTTTCCTATATTCTGCAGCTAGCCACCGTTCAGTCCTTCTATTCCTCTCGCGTTAGTGAGTTGAGTGGGCAGCTGAATGCTTATGCTGTGATGGCCTCGCTCTGCTCGGCCGCCCTTGCCACATTGAGGGCGAACTTTGACCTGTACTGGAGCCTGGATGAGGCTAGGGTCAGCAGTGCAGCGGCTCACGCTTTGAGCATCGAGAGGGCTAGGCATGAGAAGTTGGTTGCCAAATTGGTCGAGGCAGAGGCTGCCAGCCTGGCCCAAGCCAAGCTCAAGGTCAAGGAGCAGGAGCTGCAGAATGCAGGGGTGGAGATAAGGCTGGCTTTCAGTGCTCGTGACAGAGCCGTCGACGAGGCTAAAGAGGCGAGGAAAGCCGAGGTGAAAGCCAAGCTAGAGGCCCATTCCCTGCATCACAGGCTCGACCAGTCCAACGAGGTAATCTGACATCTCTACTTGGATCACAAAAAACTGATGGAAGCTCATGTGGAGTTGTCTCGCAAGCATGGCGAAGATTTTACCGATATTAACACTCTTTTGATCGACTTGTCGCAGCGGCAAGCGGAGCTGAGGCTAGCGGTGCTGAGAGATAGGTTGGCGGACGCGAAGAAGCTAAAGACAAGGTACCAGAGGTAGTTAGACATCCTTTCTGCGGAGAGCTACAGGTCTGGCTGGGAGAATAGGGAATTCGAGGGCCACGCAGAGGTGGTAACGCCAGACCAGTTTGATGAGCAGAAGGGTGTCGAGAGGGACCATTATTCCATCAAGTACTACATGCAGCAGTTAGGGGATGAGATTAACATCGTGTATCCTGCTGATGTACTGAAGATGCTCGACGAAGAAAAAGATGGGCCCTCTACATCTGCTTCTGTCACCAGAGAGATTGTCCTCGCTTTCGGTCCACCAGAACAAGCCACGGAGGTTCCTGAGGGTCAGCCTGGCCCTGACACCTTGACTGGCAAAGGGTCAAGTGCAGTCCGACGATTTCGACCCCAGTATGTCGTTCTCTGCCGAGGCTGGTCCAAGCGTTGAAGCCGGCATCACTCCCCTCACCGGAGATAATTAGGGCATCTCGCTCTTTTGTGTATTTGTAAAGTACTAACCGCGTCGTGTAAAGCTGACCCCTGTTGCAAGCACCTGTTTAAATAATAAAAACGGCGCACTTTTCTCACGTTTGTTCTATGTTGTTTTTGTTTTTTTTTTTTTTGTTGCCTGCATTCGTGGTCAGGATCAGACGTCATATACGATGCCATTCCCTTGTTGGCGGTCCACTCGACTTCTGGGTCTGGCCCAATCGTATATGATGTGGAGTTATTAGTGAATTCCCCCCATGTTATGACCGATGAGATTAGCTCCGGAGATCGGGACCTGAGTTCCGTCTCGTCTGGCTTTGAGGATGTATAATTTCTGTTATGACTTGTCTTCGCAGAATATGATCTGCGCGTATGGCTAGACTTCTCTGACCCTAAATGGGAACGTGCCAGAAACTAGCTCTAGGAAGTGGTCGACAATCGTTTGGACCTGTCACTGCAGAGGAAGAGGCCTGGGCTTGGCTCTTTCTGGGAGCGGACAGGGCGTTACCACTCCGATGTGTCCTTGCGAGTCCGTCCAAGACCTACTTCTTACAATTAGAGACACCAGGTCCACATCTGTGTCGACCATACTTCCTGTAATTCAAGTAATAATAAACAGAATTTGGTTTTAATTTCTGCCTTCGTGTTTGGTCTTATTTGGGCCTACTTCGAATGGGTAGGCCTTGGCTACGTCCACTTTCAGTCTATGCGTAGCTAAGGAGCTCTCTGAGGAGGGTCTACTTCCAATGGGTAGACCCTGGCCCCGCTTACCTTTGGCTTATGCGTAGCTAAGGTGCTCATTGGGGAGGGACTTATCGCTCAATTCTTCCCCATCCTGCAGGTATTCCTTGAGAGTCAGTGGTAAGTTTTTGCTGCAAGGCTTGTTGCCCTTCGTACGTCCTCTCGGGTCGTCAGAGAGCAACGTGATCCCCGCAGTATAATTTTTTATGAGGTCTACTGGCATGCATTTTATTGCATAGCTCATTCCTCTTTGTACATTTTCTCGGGCCATTGGCAAACATTTTATTGCGCGATATGATTCTCATAGTACAATCTTTATTGAGGTATACTGGCAAGCATTTTATTGCATAGCTTATTCCTCCTCGTACATTTTCTCAGGCCATCGGCAAGTATTTTATTACGCGATGTGATTCCTATAGTACAATCTTTATTAAGATTTGCTGGCAAGCATTTTATTGCGCAGCTCATTCCACCTAGTACGTTTTCTCAGGCCATCTGCAAGCATTTTATTACGCGATTGATTTCCATAGTATGATCTTTATTGAGGTCTGCTAGCAAGCATTTTATTACGCAGCTCATTCCTCCTCGTACGTTTTCTCGGGCCATTGGCAAGCATTTTATTGCACGATGTGATTTCCATAGTACGATCTTTATTGAGTTCTATTGGCAAGCATTTTATTGCACAGCTTATTCCTCCTCATACGTTTTCTCGGGCTATCAGTAAGTATTTTATTGCGCAATATGATTCCCATAGTACGATCTTTATTTGTGCGAATAGTTCGTGGGGTCTGGCACTGGGGAAAGACCCTTCTTTGTAGCAATCCAAAGGATAAGTCTGTGTAGTAGAAGCCTTGACCTGTTTTGGATTTAAGCTATTTAATAATACAAGCATTTACAAGTTTCTCACAGCATTTACATATGTCTCACACGTGGTTTTTTTTTAAAGTGTTGGGCATTCCACGTGTTTGGTAGGCTCTTCCCGGTCTTGAGTTCTTTCAGGACGTACGCACCATTGTCAAGCGCCTTGATCACTTCGTAGGGCCCGACCTAGTTAGAGTCTAGCTTTGAGGAATTTCCTGTTTTGACCTTCAAGACCCAATCTCCGACATTAAATCGACAAGCGTTAATCTTCTTTGCATAGTAAGACCTGGCCTGCTAGTGGTACTAGGCCAGATGGACCAGGGCCATGTCCCTTGTTTCTTCCAGGAGGTCTATGTTGTGGCTTAGTTTCTGCTCGTTTAGTGAGGCGTCTCTTATCACTTCGGAGCAAATGGTCGAGAGGCCAATCTCTGTCAGGATCACAGCCTCTGACCTGTAAACCATGGCAAACAGTGTTGTTCCTATTGATCTCAAATCTGTGGTTCGATGGTCCCACACGATAGCTGGTAGCTCTTCTAACCACCTTCTTTTAGCTTCCTACAAGTTCTTTTTTATATTGCTGAATATGGCCTTGTTTGTTTCCTCTGCTTGGTTGTTCCCTTAAGGGTAGCTTATGGATGAGAAGTTGAGCTTTATATCATACAACTCACACAGTTCCTTAAGCTTAGCGTTCTGGAACTGCATGCCATGATCAACGTGTATCTCTTTCGGAATTTCGTATCGGCAGATTATGTTTTTCTAAATGAAGTTAATCGTGTCTGCCTTATTGACGGTCGTATAGACTTCAGCTTCTACCCATTTGGTGAAATAATCGGTGGCCAGTAAGATATACCTTCTTCCCCTTGGACTTCTGGGGAGCTCTCTAACGATGTCCAGACCCCATTTAGCGAAGGGCTAAGGAGTTATATTCGAATGGAGTTCTTCAGCGGGTTGGTACTTCAGAGGGGTGAACCTCTGGCATTTGTCACATTTTTTGACAAAGTGGGCCACCTCGGTCGTCATGTATGGCCAGAAATATCCAGTCGTCAAGGCTTTGTGAGCGAGGCTATGCCCGCCAGAGTAGTTGTCACACGCTCTCTCATAGATTTCCTCCATCAGCTTCTGCGCCTCGATTGGACCTCCGCACCTCAACATCGGTCCCATCGTTGATCTCCTATACAGTCGGCCCCCCCGACACCAGGTATTGGATGATAGGTCTCATCTAGCCCTCGTCTTCAGAGTCAGTTGCAAACACGTGGCGTGCGGGGGTCTCCAAAGGGTCTCTTATGTTTTCGTCCTCTAGCAGAATCTCCGTGTCTTCGGTCGTCCCCTCAATCGATGCGTTTTTGACTAGCTCATCGGCCTTTTGGTTCATCTCCCTGGGTATCTATCCGATATCGAAACTGCTAAAGCGGGCTTTCGCCCCCATTACCTTGGAGAAGTACCTGTGTAATCTTGGCTCTTTTATTTCGAAGTCTCCCCTGACCTAATCCACGATCAGCTATGAGTCAATCCTTACTGCAATGTTCTCTACTCCGAAGTGCAGAGCCAGCTCAAGGCTTTGCAGCAGTGCCTCGTACTCCGCCTCATTATCCGTTGCCTGGAAACCAAGCCTCAAAACTTTCTCTACCATGAGTCCTATTGGGGTCTGTAGGACTATTCCGATTTCTGACCCCGAGATGTTCGTGGATCCGTCAGTGTAGAGAGTCCAGGCTAAAGGGATGTGAGGCGGAGATGTCTGAAGCAGGTCGTGTGGCTCGCCGAAGAATTAGATTTCCACCAGGAAGTCTACCATGACTTGCCCTTTCTTCGCCACTCGTGGCCGATACTCGATGTCGTATATCGCCAGCTGATGGCCCACTTGGTCAGTCGTCCCGATAGGTCCGGTTTGGCCAAGATTTGCGGATAAGAAAATCCGTATATACCGTTACTGAGTGTGCCTCGAAGTATTTCCTGAGTCTTTTCTTAACGTTGACCAAAGCGAGGACCAGTTTCTCTGCCATACTGTATTGCATCTCGGCGTCCAGGAGCATGCGGCTTACATAAAATACCGGCTTCTACTTGCTATCTTCTTCACGAACAGTACGGTGCTGATCGCTACTTCGGATACTGCCAAATAAGCATATAGGCATTCCCCCTCTGCTGGGGAAGCCAGGATAGACAGGTGACTTAAGTACAACTTGAGCTCTGACAGTGCCTTATCCTGCTCTTCCCCCAGACGACTATGGAGCTTTTCTTTATATACTAGAAGAAAAGCTTACCCCGAACGTGTATTTCTTAGGGTTTAGCCGCATCCGGTATTGCCTCAGAATCTAGAAACATTTGTCCAGATGTCCTAGATGGTCCGAAGCTTCTTTGCTCTTTATGATCATGTCGTCGATGTAGACCTCTATCGCCTTCCCTAGCAGCTCAGCGAACATTTTGTTCATGAGCCTCTGGTAGGTTGACCCACATTCTTCAAGCCAAAAGGTATGCGTCTGTAACAGTACAGACCTCGCTCCGTAATGAATGCCGTGTGGATCTGGTCTTCCTCATATAGAGGGATCTAGTTGTATCCAGAGTAGGCATCTAGGAAGCTCATCCTGTCGAATCTAGCCATCGCATCGACAATTTGATCAATCTTTAGCAAAAGGAAGCTGTTCTTCGGGAAGGCCTTGTTCAGATTGGTGAAGTCTATGCAAGTACGGTCATCGCCATTTTTCTTCTTCACCACCATCGGGTTGGAGACCCAGCATGGTTATACGCATTCCATGATCAGGTTGTTCTCCAGTAGTGTCTCTACCTCCTTGTTGATCGCCCTATTTTTCTCCAGCACAAACTTTCGGGGCCTCTGTCTGACCGGAGGAAAATTGGGGTCTATATTCAATCGGTGGCAAACATGCGTAGGGTTTATTCTGGGCATGTCATTGTGGGACCACGCGAAGACGTCTTCATTCTACCTAAGGAATTCTAACAGCTCGCTCTTTTCCTCATCGGGCAACAGGACCCCGATCAAGACTACTTTTCTTGGTTCTACTTTTTTCAAAGAGACTGCCACCAGCTCCTCAATCGTGGTTTCTGGCCCATCAGACTCCTCCTTGATCCGCTTCATTTACGCTGATAGATGGTCCTTTGATTGCTATCTATCTCCAGTCAAGGCGTTCGCGCTCGCATCGGCTCCCTTCAAGGCGGTCGAAAAATATTTCCTCGTAAAGGCCTAATCTCCTTTAATGTCTATGGTGTAAGTACCATCCTTCGACTGACACCTTAAGACCTAGTGGAGGGTGGAGGCGACCCCATGCATAGCGTGGATCCACCCTCTCCCCATGATAACGTTGAAGGAGGACTGGCAATCGATGATGACTAAGTCTACGTCCAAGCACCTCTCCGCGACACAGACCTTCAGAGTCATAATGCCCAAAGGGCTGACCTTAGTGTTGTCGAAGGCGAACAATGGCTGATAGATCGGCCTGAGTGCGCTCTGATTCAGGCCCATATTTTAGAATGTGCTGAGGAACAGGACATCGACGCTACTCCCGCCGTCGACCAGGACACATCCGACTAACGCAGAGTCGATCTGTACCTTAATCACTAGGGGGTCATCATGAGGCAGGCGCACTATGGCCAAGTCTTGCTGGGTGAAGGTGATGGGGGCGGTTGAGGCGTAGCTTTCTCCCGTCGTCAGATGGTTCACGGAATGTCCCAAGCCCCTCAAGCGCTTCACCCTTTCTTCGATTTTTTTTTGGCATTTTTCCTTCTTCTCCTGACTCTGGGTCGGCTCTGGTCTGTCTATAATTGTCGACACTATCATCAGAGCCTGCTTCCCTGATCCGGAGGCTTGGGTCTTCTTTCCTTTTTTAGGCCCGGTGGCATCCTCCTTCGACTGGCTTCTGCTCGTCTTCACGTACTGCTTCAACTTACCAGCTTGGATTGCCATCATAACCTGCGCATAAAGGCTACGGCAGTTGATGGTATCATGTCCATGATCTTTGCGAAATTGGCAGTACCTACTCCTGTTCTTTATGTGCTCAGGAATATCTGACTTGGGCAGATCTTTGAAAATACTCCTGTCTCTGTTCTAGAAGTAGATCACATCGATCGGCATGTTGAGCTCATACTTCGGCAGAGGGTTCTTAAATGTCTTCCTCCTCTTGCCGCTTTCTTGACCGCCTTAGGCTGGGGCTCCCTACTTCGAAGCTGGCCCTTAGGCCGGCACAGGCCTCTTTTTTCCTTGCGGGGTCGGGGTTTACGCCGGTGCTATTGTTATCGCGGTGGAGGCCTTGGGCGCTTTCTGGTGGCTTTCTAGTACCCTAAATACCCCTTCCGATTTTTCCTGGACGTCTGCTATGTCGTATGGCAGATTCAGGAGTAGATGGTCCAACAGCATCGACCATGGTTGCAGGCCCCTGACGAATGAGCTGGCAGCCTGGGCCAAGTAGGCGTTGTGCACTAAGGACATTACCTCTAGGAAATGCGACAAGTATTCTCTTGGAGACTCGTTCACGAATTGCTCCAACCGGTCGAGGTCTCGCATGGTTTTCTGCTGCCTCCGGACGCCCGTGTATTGCTTTAAGAAAAGTTTGCAAAAATCTTCAAACCCGTTTATAGACTTCTCCGGGAGTTGCCTGAACCACCAAGTCGGTGTTGTGCACTAAGGACATTACCTCCAAGAAACGTGACAAGTATTCTCTTGGAGACTAGTTCGCGGATTGCTCTAACCAGTCGAGGTCTCGCATGGTTTTCTGCTGCCTCCAGATGCCCGTGTATTGCTTTAAGAAAAGTTTGCAAAAATCTTCAAACCTGTTTATAGACTTCTCCGGAAGTTGCCTGAACCATAATAGGGCTAACCCCACCAGGGTGGAGGAGAAGACTTTGCAGGTCACAACCTCGTCCTTGGTTTTAAGGGTGATTTTCTGCTGAAAATAATATATGTGGTCGATGGGGTCAGTCTTTCCCTCAAACGGTCTGAAGGTCGGGGTCGTGAAGTCCTTCGGCTTAGGCTCCAGCTGGATCCAATCAGCAAAGACTGTCCGGTTGATCTCTCGCATGTTCTGTTCTACCAGATCATCGGGAGTCTGGCTGTGATGGGCCCCGAGCCTCTGACTCAGCTTCGCTATCATCTCTTATTTCCAGTTGGGAAGCACACCTTTCAGGCTTTTCTGGTGTCTTCTGTCCACCGCCACTTCCGCCTGGAAAGGCCTTGTTCCCCTGCATCCACGATCTAGATAGGGCGGGGACTTCCCTTGACAGTTGGCCCCTAGACTCTTACTGGACCTCCTCGTCAAAGTCTTCTCTTCGCCCGCTCCTGGCTTCACTTTCCAACAACCCTTCAAGGTGGGCGTTATCTCTACGAACTTCTGCGACTTCATCTTTTAAGCCCATGATGACCTCATAGGCCATCTCCGACTTCCTGTTTACTTCTGCCAAGGCGGCGAGCATTTGGTCTAGTTTTTACTCTAGACCTGATCGTGCTTCCTGGGAGCTGCCTTCGGTGTCGGGACGTGTACTCCTAGTTGTCATTCTTAAGGGTGTCATCCGATGTTGTATAGCTTTTTGTTCGGGAGGAGTGTGGTCGTGAGACTCTTACTCTTTCTCTCGGCTCAACGTTCCCACAGACGGCGCCAAACTGTTGGTACGATTCTTACAAACAGTCCACGTGTCTCTGAATTACTGATGCTGTATCTACCAACTGTCCACGTATCCTTGCTATCCCAGCGTGCTTTTAACTTTAGGTCGGGTCGGAGAGGTGGGGGTGGCCATCTGCAAAGACTCTCCGATAATTAAGTCAGTTTTTTATCCCTGAGGTTGAGTAGCAAAGATTAAGTTTTTTTCTGTATATGTCTATCTATATTCTCCCCAGGGGGATGCAAAGCTCATATATATAGTTCTGGAACTGGGAGCTTTCTGGCTTTCAATCCCAAGATCGAGTACTCTTTTCATCATGACTTACTCCAGAAATCACGGGCCGTGGTTACTGTGATTTCCCTTGTATCGTCGTGGCCTACTTTCTGCCATCCTCTATGGCTCGAGCCTGTCGGGGGCGAGACTTTGACAAACTGCCATTTTGTCAGGACGGTTTGCCCAATGTACGCACTTACCCAGGATCGCATTAAATACCCTGTCTGGGTTGGAGCAGTGCGCTATTTCCAATGGTCTTCTGGCGGAAGATCCTCGAGGCTCCTGACCCTCAGCTGTCGAGGTAGGAACTAGACTGGGCCGAACCCGTCTAGGGTCTGGGATGGATTCGACCCTGGCCTCTGACAGCCCACGGGCCCATATGGTATCACGTGCGACTCGTGTGGCTTTTAAGCGGTCCTTCTGGTCACGTGTCAAACGGTATGCCCCCCTGTGACCTGTTCATCTACTTAATCGTCCACGTGGTATATAATTTAGGAACGGACCCCACAATAAGTGCAATTAATAAAGTTACCTTAAACTTAATTTTGGCTAAAAACTAGTCGTCACCGCTATAAATTACTCAAGGGTGACCTTAAAATTAATATTGGTTAACTAGTCTAAGTTTTTATTATAAATACGTATTATTATTTTGGTTTGCCTCTGCCTAATTAAGATTTGGAGATTCTCTAGTCAAGTTTAGACCATGAACATGTGATCTAAGGTCCGCTTAGGTAATAAACAATTCAGTTTTCAAATCTCCAAGTCCAAAGTATACAACTTGGTCGGTTAGTCGGAAAATTTACTAAAGTAATTAAATATATATAATTATCAGTTGAAGATAAGATAGTCAATTACCACCACAGAGACTTAACAAGCAAAGGCCTCTTTGTATATATTTATTTTTTATTTTAAATATTTGGTCAGTCAAAATTGTCTAAAATAAATGGAATTAGTTATGATCATAAATAAGGAAGAGAGTTAACAGCACACATCCATAGAACCTTTGCCCTAACAATATTCTCAGTTTGGATGCCTTTACATTAGTTTACAAGCTCTCCTAGTGTAAGAACATGGGTTAAACCTAAAGCCATAATTTAAGCCTTCGTCACATTCAAGAAACTTTAAAAAGTTGTGTGAAAGCAAAGAAATTAATTTCTTAATCAATATAACTATTTAATTAGTTTGCTTAAACCGTGGGTCATATAAACTTATCACAGTGGGCTAGATCTCTGTGGGATATTAATAAAGGGGGACATAATTCATAAACGCAATCTTTATTGCTACAATTAAAGTTGAGTTTTTTTTAGGAGATCTGAACCAAAATTGGATAATGATATATATATATAATTTTTCCAATTGCCACAATAGGTTCCAAGAAGGACAATGGGGCTTCTCCTAGCTATGCCCATAGAATATATTCAGCTTGTATCTAATAATGAAGAAAAATATTATGATTCATGAAAAAAGCCCAACATCCTTTAAAAGACAAAAAACCAAAAAACAAAAAACAAAAATTCAATTGAGATTGAAGAAAAGCTGCCTTACTCAGCTGCTTCTTTAGTGAAAGTGGTACAAATATATCTCTATGGTGTAATTATTGAAAATGAAATAAATTTTACCAACTACCGTTTAGTAACAAAGATATATCAATGGCAATAAAATTCACTATAAAAGAAGTACATTTCTTTTATTATAGCATATGAGTACACTGTTGAGCCAAAAGGGGAGAAACTAATCGAACTAATACAACATATAGAATAGGCCGCTAACTAAGTCTAAATTTGCCAAGTGTTTTAGCATGGCAATGATCATCCTACAAAAGTAATAAATTGAAAACTGTCAAAAATTGTCATTTATTTCCCCTAATTTTTTTTATAATGATTATTTCTCATAAATTTTGCACGTATGGTAATGGCAGATGGCCTCCCATTCCAACCCTTCTTTATTCTTTCGCCATGACAGGTTTCAGGCTTATATGCTTTCATTCCAGGGCCACTTAGTTTGATGTCTTAAAACCTTCCCATATTTTTCACTTTTTTTTGTGGTAAAAAAATATTATTATTATTAATATGTTTTTTGGGGTGTGATCTGTTTAGTTTAGGGTAGTTCTTCATCCAGGTGATGATGATGTAGGACTTTTGCATCATTTTGACAACTAATCTCTGAGTCACTTTGCAGAATATATGTCACTATCATCTGGCATGCCATGGGCCATGCCATCGCCAGTTCTCACCCAAAATCAAATTGCATGCGCAACAAAGATCCTGCTCATTCACTTAGATTCTCTGCTACGTATATCTTAGCTTATACATACGTAAATAAAAAAGAAATCAAGTTTAGTTCCTGAAATACCCTAGTGAAAATCAAAGAGAAAATCAGAAAGAGTGAAGGGAGTTTTTTTTTTTTTTAATTTTTAAATAGCAGTTTCTAAATAATTTATCTATCAAGCAGCTAAGTTAAATGTTTAGAAAACTGGTAGTTTTGTACAAAAATTTTCCTTTATAATATTGAAAGTTTAGGGAAAAATTGAAGGTTAAGGTAAAAACTGAAGCTAAGAAAATGCCTTTCTACCTAATTTTATCAAAAACTGGCTAGGGTTTTGTTTTTTCCCCAATTGTTCCTTGTTAGTGTCCAAAAACTCTCATAATTTTGTTTGATTAAAAGTAAACATATAAGATCCTACTTTAATTGTGATTGTATGATTTTGCTTACTACACTAGAACTCTCTAGCATTATAAACATTATTGAGTTGTTACTTTTGTTCTTGTCGGGATAAATATAATTCCTTTTTTTTATTTCCCATACGAGTTTGTTTGGTATAATTGTCAAAAAATTTTTAGAACCCAAAAGTTATTTTTAAGAATGTAGATGAATTCTCATAAGACATTTTTTTGTTTAAAAGAGCTTTTAATGAAACACGAGCTCATTAGTTTTTCTAGAAAGGTTTTCTAATACTTTTATTTCTCAAAATATAAGTTATCTTAACATATATGAGATATTTTAAAAGCGAACATCATACCTAGTAAACTTAAAAAAAATAGAAGTTTATAGTGGGAATCCTCAACTTTTATCCACGAAAAAAAGTCTGTCTTTAATTCATTTCAAATTATAGTATAAGCTTTTAGAAGAAAGTGGTAATTTAAACTAGTAGGAGTAAATAATCCAAATTTGCTGCCCTAGTATTTTGTTAAAACCAATGACTTTTTTCTATGAACAATGACATAGGAATACTAAGAGGGACAAGGCTTAAACAAAGCTTTGAAGTTTATGGGTCATTTTTTCTTTTTCTTTTAGAGAGAGAGAGAGAGAGAGGCTCGAAAAGAATTGCAGCTTTTAAAAGCATGTGTGAACAGAGAGGCTTGATAGGAGAGGAGGAGCCAAGTTGCCTTACGCGTGTGTGCTGCCCACTGCCCAGGCTGGTTCAGTGGCAAAGTCCGTAAATATTTGCTCGCTGGGCTAACGGGCCATGTGCGCCTACCTGTTCTTGTGGGCCAGTTTAACTCGGCCCATTAAACTTTTTCCCGGAAATGATAAACGTACACGAAGAACCCGCTTACTCCTGTGCCACCGCCACGTGGTTAGTTCTTGTGCGGCAAAGTGATAGCTCATTATTGACAACTGGCAACGCGTCACCATTTGTTTAATACGCCAGACAAACGTGAGAAGGTTATTTCATTGAAAAAGTATTTTACATTTAGAGGAAGCAAAATAAAAATCAGAAACGTAAAAGATTTTCTGTATGTATGTCCTTTATGAACAAACCAAGTTATTATAATTGATTCTTTCATGCTGTACTCGGATTTCTTTTTTCTTTTTGGAGATATACCTTGATACTTTTCTGTTGTGTGCAAGAGTTGCTCTCCAAAGATGTTTGATAATAACTTAAATATTATTTAGAAAGATAAATATGCCTCCATTGTTATTTTTTTCTTTATTCTCATTAATTAATGACAAAAATAACTCTATGTAGTGGAATTACATAAATGGATGCAACTAACAATAAATGACTATATTTTCTCTTAACACCCCTCAATCATTCCTAAAAAGTTACTAAAAAAATTAGAATCTTTTTAGTTATAATGAGTTTATAAAGTCATAAATGAATATATTGTCACTTCTAAATTTCAACAATATTGATGAATTGAGATTCTCCCTGTAAACATTTTTATTTTAGGTTTATAAAAAAAAATATAGCTTAAGAACCTAAGAAATTTCTCAAGAACTACAACCTTTTTAAGGAAAAGTATAAAAATAAAGATTAACAACTCATTAATATCTCGAACCTCAAAAAAATTATCTTTTCTTTTAATTAAAAAACATATGTTAGAATACTTCGATATATGGAGTGTGCTTTTGCCAGGATAGCAAAAGGTTGAAGAAGAAAATAAAGTGTGAGAGATTTTCAAAGTGGGTGAAATTTAAGAAATTTCTATTAATGACCAATTTTAGAATAAGAAAAATATAAAAGGTGCTCAAGGAGAAAATGTTTAAGTTTTAAATCTATTTAGAAGAGGGGGTGGAGATGTTAAAACAACAACAACCAAAAAAAAAAAAAAAAACCAAGAGAGCTGGCAAATAGAACCACCGAAATATAAAGATATTCTTCAAAGCATGCCATTTGAAAATAAATAATAATTAATATTTTTTAAAGAAAAAACAAGTAGAAGGATAACAAATTTCACTAAATTAGTAATTGAGTACCAATGACTTCCGTGCCATCTGAAAATAACTAATAATTCATATTTTTTTAAAGAAAAAACAAGTAGAAGGATAACAAATTTCACTTAATTAGTGCTTGAGTACCAATGACATCTGCAATTTGGAACGAATAAGTAGTAAAACAACTATTGGCGTAAAGACAATTAAACCATGTTTTCATTCTTTTTCTATACAACGTTAATGGAAATCATTCATTGTAAAATACATCATTACATTCTTTTCTTTTAGTCTATGATATTCCATAACTTCAAATATTGACACAATATATGGTAGTTTAAAGTTGCTGTCAAAAACGACGAAACTTGGTTTGAGGACCTTTCAAAATCCAAAAGGACCAAATATGGTTTGATAGCTTCAAATTAACAGGCTTTTTTCTTGCTTATCAAAATAATTCCCTTTTTTCTTTTCTAATTGTCCAAAGTACAAAGTACATAACATGATATATGTTTTTATGAACAGTCAATATAGAGCAAAAATAATATTGACTGAATATGGGCTGAAAAATTGAATAAGGCTTTGCCCATTGCCCACGTGGCATGAAAATGATGAAATGGAATGGTAGCAAGGGCACAATCTTCTTTGATTTCTTAGCCAATAAATGAGACATAGAGTTATCCTTTGGAAACTGAGTTAGTTACCCTTTAAAACATATAAAAGGATGCATTTAAAGAAGGGTGAATATATATATATAATTATTTTTTTTAGTTATTAAATTATGGTCTGATTTAATGATTATAATAATATGTAATAAAAAAACATAGATGATTAATATTATTATTTTTTATTTTTTAATATAAAAAATATAAATGATAAATTTTAATCGGCCAATATGATGTTTATATAACATCATATCCAGATGTCCATATATATATATTTGGAATGAAATAAAAAGAAGAATGGATTTAGTGTAACTTTAAAGAATGTATTTGGGATTTATATAATTTTAAACTCAAACCTATAGTTAGTAACTCTTATTCAATTCCAATTTTCTATTCATATTTGAAAAAAGAAAAAAAAATCTGTACGCTAACTCTAATCCCATTTGTAAACCCTTAAAATTTTAAGGAAAATGATTATGTACATGCATAGTTGCGTATACTGATATACAATAATACACAACACAACTACACCTTTTAAGCAAAAATAAATAAAAAAGTTAAACTATTTCACCTTTAAGGAAAAGAAAAAAAAAGGACAACAACTCAGCATAGAATGCTTTAAGCAGAGCTGAGCTGGCTCCAACAATGCAGTGACAGGAAGCAGCTTATGATTGGACCAACAAAAATATTAGAGATAGAAAGAACATTTTCTTACTCAAAACATCCTCTTTCTTCTTATTTGCTTATCCATTATATTAAAATCATTGTGTCAAGGTCAAAGAAACTGATTAAGTAAACGACTTTAGCTTTTTATGGGAAAACGTCTAAAGAAGGCTTATAAATCATAAACAATAATTCTAAGCTTATTAAACAGAATCTATATCTACATCGATATATATATATATATATATATAGGTATTCTCCCTTTTTGTCACAACCCAACTTCCTTTTTACCTTGTGTACCAACAACAACAACATTACCAGCTACTCCCTAGACGTTTCCAGCAACATTTCTTTTCTTGTTCAAAGCTTTTAATTTCCCTTAAATTAAATTTCCTTGTAACCATCACTAGTCCTAGATATATATACATAACTTTGGTCTCAATTGGATTTTGATTTTTGTCACAAATTTTTTGTGCCAATTTAGCCTTTTTTTTTTTTTTTCGGTGGAGGTCTCCTTGCAGAAGTGTTGTAACCAAATTAGCCGTTTCTATTTCTATATTGGGTGTCTAAAACTCTGGCTAAGCTAAAAGAATACGTTATGGCAGAGGAGGAACCCAAGAGAGCTGAGCCTGAAGGGCCTCCGGCGCTGGAAAATCCACCGCCGCCGGCAGTGGCGGTGGCGGAGGCGGAGGAGGACCATACTGTTGATGACAAGAAAAAGGAAGAAGAAAAAGAGAAAGAAAGAGAAAAAGAAGGAGAAGGAAAAGGTCAGAATAATAATAAGGATGTTTCTGCTGAGGATCAGAAGTGTGTGAGCCCAGTTGCTAAAGAGAAGGCAGCTCCTGCAATTGTCCCAAGTATGCAACCTTTACTTTCTTTTTTTTTTTTTTTTTTTTTTTTNTTTTTTATTTTTGTTTTTTAGTTTTTGTTTTGTTGTTTCTTTTTTTTTTTTTTTCTTTTTCAGTTGGCTGGTTCAGTTTTTTTGGGTTGAATTGCTATTTAACTGTTTTTTTTTTCAAATAATTTTATTTTTATTATTGTTATCGTTGTTGTTCTCAAAAGGTGGGAAAATCTAAATTAGGATCTAGGTGGTTCATTCTTTTGTTTAAAAAAAAAATTATTGAAAAACCAGGGAAAAAAAAATTTGTGTTGCTTTGTGTTATTATTTTGTTCCTTTTTTTTGGTTTTTTTTTCGTAATTTTACAACAAATTAAATGTGGCGCCGTAAAAAAAAATTACAGTAAAAAAATAAATAAATAAAAGGTGCAACTCATACTCATGAGTGAAGCCAACATCCCGAATAAGGAAAGTTGTACCCAAAAGAAAAGGAAGCATCCTAACGCTCACGGAATCACGCTTTAATGTAAATTGCTTGGGTGGAATTAAAGCGACTTTATAAACAAAAATAAAGAGTTTTTAAAGACCTGAACCAGTTTTAGTGATTTGGTTGTACATTATAGTGAAAAGTTATTTCTAGTTGTCTTGCATACATTTTTGTTTTTTTTTAATGTTCTTGCATAGAAGTTTACTATGCTAGAAAGATGCAACTTTTCTTGCTTAGAACATTGATCATGTTGTAATGGCATTATAAAAATAATGTTACCGGCCACTTAAAATAAAGCCATTAAATTTATATTGAGACTATTATTCTGCAATTAACATTGAAACTTGCGGCTGAGCTCTGTTTTTAAGTTACACTTTGGTTTCAATTATTGGACTTATGTTAATACACAATGTTATCTTCTACAAGTGATTGGTAATTTGTTCTTAATCTAACACTTTGATTCGTCTATATTCCAGAAATTGTTGATCCTGCCGTTGAGAAAAACTCGGAAGTTGCAGTTGACAGGGGTATATTTATATGCAAAGAAAAGTTCTTTGAATTCAACTTTTGTCTTAATTTTTATAAAATAAAAAAAAAAAGAAAAAAAATCAAGAAAAAAATAACAATATTTTTATCAGTTTTTTTTTTTTGAACGAATAAAGAAAACTTGCTTATATAAGAGTTTTTTTTAGATGCTGTGCTTGCACGAGTGGAAACAGAGAAAAGGTTGGCCTTAATTAAAGCATGGGAAGAGAGTGAAAAGACAAAAGCAGAGAACAAGTAAGGGGCCCTTCGAATTGTACTATTCTTTAGAATCCTTGTTCTTATAATGCCACTGTCAATCAAAAAAAAAAAAAAAATTCTATTAGTTAATTCAATGCAATCCCAAAAATGATTATTAATTAATTTTGCATTCTATTGATAATTTCATTACTAAATTGTAATATTAACTACATCACAATTTAGTTCATTTAATATTCTTAATATTATTAACGTATTACAATTGAACAGAGCGTATAAAAAACTATCAGCAGTTGAAGCATGGGAGAACAGCAAGAGATCCACTGTCGAGGCTGAACTTCGAAAAATTGAGGTGATTGCAGTTTAATTATCTATTGTTAAAATGCTAAAATTAAAGGGAAAAAAAATGAATTGAGGTGATTGTAGTTTAATTGTATATTGGTAAAATACTAAAATTAAAGAAGAAAAAAAATATCCAGTTTGAGTGTTTGATGAGTTGCATAATCGGAAAAGTAATATAAAATATTTCCCCGTTAAGCATTAAAGAATTAATGCAAATTTTTTGTAAATATTTTATAATTAGTTAACACAAAAGAGATTGGTTTTACGGAAACGACAACACACAGCTAAAATTACGAGTTAAGATAATTTAGATAAAATAAAAAAGATAAGACACAAAAAGATTTAATTTGATTAACTCAATTTAAGCTACATTCACAGACAAGACTGTAAAGAATTTCACTATGAAAAGGAGATTACAACTTATTTCTCTCTAAATACAGGAGAAAACACTCTCTCTAAACAATTTAGGAGAAAACAAGTAGGACATTAAGAGTAATTCTTAGGTTATAACTTGAAAGGTGGTACGAACATCACTTTTTATTATAAAGAACTTTAAAAGTGGTATGAATATTTTTTCTTTTATCATTACGGTTGTTCTTTTCACTGTTGTTATTGCGGTTACATTTTTTACTATTAATCTGCTTTTTTTACTGTTCCTATTGCGACTGACTATTTTATTATTCCTATTACGGCTGGTTGGTGAACTATAATTATTGATTTGTTCGACAAAACCATTTTATCGTGTTTGTGACGTGGGACTCTAAAGCAGTACTTAATACAGTAGTTAATCTTTTACCAAGAATTCCAAATATCTCTCTACAAACGTTTTCTTTTTCCACCCCCACAGTAGAATTTGTTCATTTTATGTTCCGCCTAAGATTATGAAATTATTCGGTTTTGATGGTGACTATAGATGGCCCAAACATGTCAGCTAAAAGCCTGTTGTGTTCAAACATTTCACATATTTATTTATTTTGCATTTCATATGGCAGGAGAAATTGGCAAAGAAGAGGGCCGAGTATACAGAGAAAATAAAGAACAAACTGGTTGAAGTACACAAGCTAGCCGAAGAAAAGAGGGCAACGGTTGAAGCGAATCGAGAAGAAGAATTCCTTAAGGTGGAGGAGACAGCTGCAAAGTTTCGTGCTTCTGGTTATTCACCAAGGAAATTGTTTGCATGCTTCAGCCGCTAAACTTCTCTATGAAAGAAACTCAAATATTGAGTTCCACAGTTTAGTTTTGCATGTTATCACCTCTGTCCTCACTTTTTGTTTGTTAAGTTTGCGAATTTTGATTTGGATTTCTAAACGTTCCATGTCATATGACATTTTTTTTTTTCCTTTTGTTTTTGTGTATAACTTGATTGGTTTGAAGGTTTTAAACAACACGTCCATGTTATGTGCCAAGTGAGTGATCATAAATAAGGATGCTAACAAGCGACTGGTCATTTCTACTCTTCTCAAATGAACATCACTAGTTCTTTCTTTACTCCATGCGGATTAGTTTGAGGCCACGGAGAAAGAAAGAAATAGATAACTCGAAAACAGGGTTCTCTGCACTGCCAAAACTTACAGGCTAGCAAACATAATGCATTACGATAATGGACTGTTTTGGCCCTAATACACAAAGCTATCAAGAAAACAGAAGTTTCAAATTATTTGGTACACATTTTATTTATAGTAGTTTTGTACGTTTGTAACAAACTTGCCTACGTCGTTTGAGGAATACTAAAAATACTATCTTTTGTACTCATTTTTATACTCTATTAGTCTTATTATTTGATACTAGGATTTTATTACGATTTAATGCATTATTAAAATATTAAATTAGATAATAAAATTTAATAGTATAAAATAAAATATATTTAGCATCTCTTGTGTCACTTTTAGCATATATATGGTCTATAAATGGTAATTCTCACTTTATAATATACTGCCTTTTAAACATAGGTCCAATAGCACCTGAAAGAAAAAAAGAGAAAAAAAAGGGGGAAGGTAGTAGTTGCAATGGTTTACTTCTGTACAAAACTATTTTTGAAAGACCCGGTCAAACTAATGCTGTTCTCTAATCTCTCTTTGCCTTTAATATAAATTCTTGATAATGTCCCAAAAAAAATGGAAATCCCATCACGTGTCCTCGAAATACCATACCATTAACCTTTTCCACTCATTGATCCATTTCATTTTGGGCCTTTAATCCATAAATCCAACTTTGGTGTTTACAAGTATAGGGGAAAGGGTGGCCAAAAATTTTAGAGTTCGTCATATCTCAATTTCTGAGATTGAGAAAAGAACTCCTCCTGAGGTTTCTCACTGGACGTTCATATCTTTAAAAGTTCTGTTGCAACGTATATACTGTATTAGTATTATTATTATCCATATTTTCTGTTGAGCTTTTGAAGTTTGACAGGACAAAGGAAACAAAAATGGCGTTCAGTGGGACCCAACAGAAATGCAAGGCTTGTGATAAGACTGTTCATTTCATTGACACGTTATCAGCTGATGGAGTTGCTTATCATAAGACTTGCTTCAAATGCAGTCACTGTAATGGCCTTCTTGTGGTATTTTGCTATATATATTTACGCCTTACGGTTCTTTTCTCTTAGTTTTGATTATTTGTTGTTAGTTAACAAAGATCCTCAAGGGACCAGAAACCTGATCTAAACTCTTTTCATCTCACGATTCTAGTAAAATGTTTCTAAAGAACGTGAAACCTATTTTGTGTTTACAATTTGAGCAATGCAAGCAACAATCACGTGTGACATAATTGATGCATTAGGACTTTAATATGTACAGTCCACACCAATAGACGATTCTAATTGGTCCTAATTGGTCAGATATGTCTGGCGAAAGACCAAATCATGGCTCTTGAGATTATACAAGTGCTGATTACTCCTACCAAATAATCTTATTCACATGGCAAGCATAAGAGAAACCTACAAATTTAAATACATATGAAGATAAGAGTAAAGTGAATTGGACTAAATCCTAGTTGTATATAGCTTGTGAAAGTAATTGCAAAATAAACCCTCACTCGAATAAATAATTGGGAAGTAATTAAGTGGGACGATAAGGGACTTATGTAATGGCAACTTTTTATGCAGATAAGCAATTACTCTTCTATGGATGGAGTCTTGTTCTGCAAGCCTCACTTTGAGCAACTTTTCAGGGAGACTGGCAGTTTCACCAAGAAATTTCAAGGTAAGAACCCTTTTTAGATTATGTACTCCCATTTCCTTCATTTTACAGTTCTCTACTAATAAACATTTTATCTCCACTTTGACTGTTCAGCTGGAAAGCCACAAAACGAGCAGCTGGTACATACAAATTCCTTACACTCATTTTGGCTTATTCTCATTTGCTTGATATTTCTTTCTTCTGGGCAACCTCTACTTAGTAGATATATGCCCATTTGATATCTTCAAATTCTCTATCTTATTTTCTCTCAGGCCAGGGCCCCAAGCAAACTCTCCTCCTTGTTTTCTGGAACTCAGGACAAATGTTCAGTCTGCACCAAAACTGTATATCCACTGGAAAAGGTACGAATTCAATACAATCTTCCCGAAATGCATTAGTATTTTTAGGCGTTAGATTTTAAAGTTTAGTATATAGGCTAATTGTGGGAACCACTAAGAGTTTGACGGCGGCAAGCCTACTAGTCTTACATGCAAGAAGTCGTAAATTCCAGTTAGAATGCTATGTTTGGTCGGGATAAAGCCGTCTATTTTGAGAAAAATCCATATATCATGTGGGCACACAAAATCATCTCGCGTTACTATGACTTTTATCTTCATCAATTTCATTGTGACAAATGATAAAACATCTGGGCCTCATTTTTTTCTTCTTATAGGTCACTGTAGAGGGGGATTTTTACCACAAGTCGTGCTTCAGGTGTTTTCATGGGGGTTGCTTCCTAACACCATCATCCTATGCTGCTTTGGATGGGATCCTTTACTGCAAGCACCACTTTGCTCAGTTGTTCAAGGAGAAGGGAAGCTACAATCACCTTATTAAAGCTGCTTCAATGAAGAAAAATGGAGCGTCATTAACAGAACATAAACCTGAGACAGAAGAAAAGACAGAACCAGAAGCAGGAAAAGAAGTAAACCCTGAGGAGGATTCAGTCCAAACATAAGATCACTCTAAAAGGAACATAGCCATTTTGGTTCATAAATTTGTTTCATTTTTTCCCCCATGTAGCATTTTCTCACGAGGAAATTGTTGCAGCATGAATGGGTCCTGGGATTTTGCAGCCTTAAAAAATCAAGGTCTTCCATATGTTTTTTTCAAGTGTTTAGATGTGAGCTTGGAAGGAGAAGTACGAGAACAATTACTGCCTTTTCTAATTTTTTAAGGGCACATTTGATCAAATTTATGTAATCTCACAAATTAGCATGAATTCTGAACTGATATAATTTTATCATCTCCAACTATCCTAAACTAAAACTGAATTCTCTTATTTTGGTCTATACAATTTTTATATCGGTTATTGTTTAGTTCGTGACATTTATTCCGCTAAAGTCTTTTGTTTTCGTTGAAGCCTTAATAGCGTAAGAATAATTTCATATTCAAAAATTAATATTGGTCCAATTATAAACTAAAGTCAAAGTATAGAATAGAAAATGCACAAAAAGTAAAAAAAAAAAAGAAGATACAAGAGAAAGAGAAGTATATAAAGATAATGTTCTTATTGTTTCATTCTTCTTCATATATACAATACATACTCACTGACATATTTATAATCTTATAACATTAAGTATTGGAATACTAATTATATACGTTACAATGTAGAATACTATTAAATAGAATTTAAATGAAGGTTAAGAAACCTAAAAGTTGAGAATTATAGAATATAAACATCTACGTATAAATTAATATATTCATAACACTACCCATTAAATATTCATTAGAATATGCTTCATTAAAACCTTATTAAGTAAAATCTTTTGAGATAAAAAAATTTAGTAAAGGAAAAAGAGTACAATATTCTTATAATTTGTTAAAGTTGATTTGTTAAAAACCTTGCTAGGAAAACCAAATGGGACAAAACCTCAGCGAAAGGAAAAAAAATACAATATATATTATTTAGCTATTGCACAGACTGCCTCATTAAAACCTTTACTCAATAAAAATATTATAAAATAAAAATTTGACGAAGGAAAAAGAGTACAACTATATACTTATTTGCTCCCCCTGATAATGACAATATTATTAAACAACGCATACTAACTAATAAAATAAGATGTTTCATAGATACGTAGTGAGACACTCTGTCATTCACATATCCTAATTTCTACAAAAATTTATAGAATCAGTATTTTCCATTTATGTGAAAATTGCTTCAATTTATGCAAAATTTCTACAATTCAATTAAATATATATTCCATGTTTGATGCAATCTTTAGTCCTTCTAGGACGTTCATACAAATATTTATATATAGTATTAATACGACATCCATGAGGCACATTTCACACCTCTCATTAACTGCCATACTAATAAGGTAACAGAATGTGATCATATTTATAAAAAAGAGAATAAGTTTCATTTTAGTTCATGTCTGGTCTCTACGAGAAAACCCCCAACAATTAGTCTCAGTTTATATCTTACTACCTCATTATTCTTGTTACACTTTCGAACAAATATCTATATATATACAATCGATTTCATATTGTGGAAAGTTTGTACAACAAGTCTAAATATCTTGCTTTTAGAAAGCGAGACTAGTTCGGCCTCAATTGCCTCTTTCCCTAATGGCCAATCATGTTTATACTGTCATTTAATTATACTCATGAGTTCTAGATCCATATATATCTTGAGATAGTAAGAGAAATTGTTGAGGTAAATACATTGTTGACGATCAAAATTTCTATTCAATTTTTCTCATATATTTACAAAATATATCGGTTAATCAAGGTTAGTTGATTAAATCTCTATAAAAAGCATGACGCTTAATCTAAGAGTAAAATATAGAGCCTTTAGTAGAGTGTCTCATTTATAAATAGTATTTATATAAATACCATAATAAGAGTAATTATGTATTTATTATACTATTGAGCTTAGATTATTTTGATCCATTACGTCCTTTGTCTGACTCAACAAAGCTCATTAATTGGTTAGTAGTATTTGTGAAATTAGTTTCATGAAATTGTGTAAAATAATGATTCTACACAGAAGTTGGTATTTTTATAAATGAGTTTCATGAGTTGGATATATTTATAAAAATACACCTATAGTCCACATTGGAGAATAAACTCAATCCTAGTTAGACTAGAGTTAGCAGTTTTGGGTTATATATATATATATATATATATATATATATATATAAGATATATGAGAAAAAATTACACATACAGTGTCATACACATAAGGCATATGGAGAGAGAGAGAGAATTCGACCACCTTAGGCTAAGAGAGGAGAGAAAAAGTTTCATGCAACTTCATAGTCTCATCTCACTTTTCGGTATTCCAAAAGGTCAAAAAAATGTTTTTGATTGTTTTCCAATGTAGGATTCAACTTGGTACCCACTTGCCTCATCAATTAAAAGCTAGAGTATCGACAAGAAAATCTAGGGTTTGAGATTTGACCACCATCAATAAGAAGATTAAAGAGGAGCACGCTACAAAAGGTAAACCCTAATCTCATCTCTAGGGTTTATGCATCTAGATTCGATTTACATTATACATGATTCTATATATGATATATGTATGATCTGTAGTGATGAAAACTGTTTTCATGTAAAAATTTTAAAACTTAAATCTGCTAATTTTTCCACTGCATTCATGATGTGATCATGGTTTTTTCTATATATGCATGCATATATGATTTTTTCTAAGTATTAGGTCAAATTACTATCATACATGTGATATGTAGATGATCGAATCTGAATCAGGATTAATGTGTGCTTAATATTATATCCCCTAACAATGAAAGATAATTTTGATTTCAATTTGTAATAAGCTTTTTGCTTTAATAAATGACTCTACTAAATCATCTTATATATAAGTGTGGGTCATATGATGCCTAACTTTTATCTCATTTGCTAGAAAATAATCACTCTAGTATTGAAATATAGATTTACCAATATTATCAAGTCTTTTAAACTTATCATGATAATCTGAAAAATTGTGCTTAATTATAAGCTAATAATTTGAGTGAACAATTTGTCAAAAGTCAAATTATAAATAGACAACAGGCTAATATAAGACCAGTGCATTTAGATATTTATCAAAATTATAATTTATTGAAATGACCCTCTTATATTCCCTTGGATTTATTATAAATTACAATGGTTTCAACGACAACTTTTTAACTAATTTGTCTTAAGCACACGCAACATAAAATCATGTGAAAGATTTTTCTAATTCTTGAATGGATATCTATTATAATTCTTAATACTTCAGTTCATCATATAAACTAGACTTAAGATAACCTAATCGATCATACCAATTCTTCAGAATTTGATTATTGAACTATAGATCAACGCAATATGCTTACAACTTATGATATAAAAGTGCAATATAAGCTCATGGAGAGGCTCTTCTAGAGTCATTTATTTATTTATCAATGCCTGAAATTGTAATATATACTCTTCATAATAAGACATATTCATAAGTATCTACTATCCCATAGGATAATGTGCATAATTGCACTATCTACTAAACATACTTCTAATTTTTTTTTCCCACAAATATTGCTCTTTGTATTGTGTCAGTTAATACTCAGGGAAAAATAATAAGAGGACAATGCACTATAATATAGAAAAATAAAATAAAAATATAATAGAGTATAATAGAATTTGGTGAATAAATAAACAACTAAAAACTATATCAAAGAATTATCTAAACAAATTTGAAAAACTAATAATAATAAACAACTGTAATAATAATTAAGCTCAATTACTCCTCTTCGGAGTTCAAGTAAAAAAAAAATACTGATATTTAGTAAAGTTATTTCCTCTGCATGGTCTACTTCCTTTTAGGGATGTGCTATATTCTTAAATAAACTTAACACTTAGACTTGTATTTCTGGTACAACTCAACTAGATATTTTAGGAGTACTACAGGTACATCTCGAATAATAGATATGCTCCACTCTCCGAGTTTATTCGCTCATTATACCTCCCCTCTTCTGGTGGGTATTTTTGAATGTTTTCTAATGATTATGTCCACAATCATTTATTGTTCTTATATTGTTCACATCTATCATACTTGTGATTAATAAAACATTCACGTCAGAGACTTTTGAAGTACCATTATACTTAGTCCGATGATTTTTCATCAGGAACCCATTATTCTTCTTTACTACCAGTACCACAAGATCATGTTAAACATGATTAAATTATACTATGAAATGGACTTAAAGTCCTATAGATACTAGTATAACCAATAAAATTATTTGGTAGGATCACGAATTTCCGGTGATCGAATTAGTCCTTTATTAAGGCTATTTCAGATAACACTAAGACTTTTAATAGTGAGGTATTAACCTTTTAAAATTCTCATTATAACTTTTGCCATATTTTGAGTCGATGTCTTATTTTCCATTTTAATGGTCTAACTTAATGCATTAGTATTCATATGCATTTTAATATCAATAACCCATCTTTAATATTTGTTTTTATAAAGTTCAAGGGTATCGAACTCGAGTTTAGATAATTTTATCATCTAAATTGGCACAAATATTCATATGTCGCGAATTTTTGATCACAATAAAATATATTACAAAGCATACACTTGACAACAAGTCATAATATAAAATTGGAACGTATAATACTTAATGTGCAAAGTGTGATAATACAAATTAAGTAGTAAAGAAAAATAAACAACAATGGGTAATGGTATAATCACATAACAAGTATATCTTATGAAATATCATACCATGAGGCCTATACAAATTTTGATCAACACATATATTCACGAAAGTGATTCAAGAGTTCATAGGATATTCATCAAATATATGATTCAAATACCTTTATATAAAAATTGATAAACCAGAAAATATAAAGAAGTCTTTTCGGTCTCAAATATATTAGTTGTATCAAAAAGAGAATACCATCAAGATGAGTGCTTATGTAACAAGTTAACGACAAATAAAATTAGTAGTAAAAGTAAAACTCAATGCTTCATTCTATAACAATTATCAAAAACATAAGGAACAAATCGGTTATATCATGTAATGATTAAGGAATAGACAATCTTAGATATGAAACTAATTACTTTGATATTCTAACTTCTCATAATAAATGCTCAAAATAGAAGATAAAAGTTCTCGAAAATTGTTCAGATATATTTTAATATAGTAATATAATTTTTCCACTTTAGATGGTTATATAACTATATATATATATATATATCCATATATATATATATATATATATATATATACACTTAAATGAATGACAATTGTTTATTTTTAACCGTATGAAATATGCACATCTTTTCTAGGAACGTACAAAATCACGTAAACATATGGATCTTTCATAAATTAGAATGAGAATTTTATAATTTGGTATATATATATATATTACCTTTACAAAATACATTATACATGTATAGCAAAAGTCATTACATATGTCGTAGACCACATTTTATCTATAACTCTTGAAATTTATTTAGCGAACTTTTCCATTTTTTTGTATTTGTATTTACATTACTAGGGTGCCATAGATAATTTTATTAGAATTTTCCATTTCTAGGGTGCTATATGTTGCATTGTTTAGTTATATAAACATAGATTTCGAGAAATTATATATTCATCTTTTAATGTCAATACTTATATTGACTATGGCAAATTCACAATTTTAAAGTGCAATATTCTCTTCGAAGAATTTATAAAGCTATAGAATAAGTAATAAAACTTGAGCAATGACTCCAAATATGAGATATAATTCTCACAGTGGCTAGCTACTACTCTTTATAAATAACCAATAATATGGATTAAAATTAACTAAAAAAAGGAGAGTATAGCTCAACAGAAACACCTCTAGACAATATCTAAAACCAGTAACTAGAGACTTGTGCTGATAACGTATTATAAACTAAGGACAAAGTATAGAACAGAAAATAGACAAAAAATAAACAAGAAGATATAAAAAAAAGTATATATAAAGTATTTTCTTATTATTTCATTCTTCTTTATATATTCAATACATGCTCAATTGCATATTCGTATGCTTACAACTATAAGTGCTAGAATACCAAAAGATTATATATGTTACAATATAGAACATTATTAGATAGAATTTAAATAGAGATTAGGAAACCTAAAAGTTAAGAGTTATAAAATATGAACATCCACATATAAATTAATATATTCACAATAAATCCATTGATTTGAAAAAAAAAAGGTTTTATTTCTCTTTTTTAAAAGGTTTTAATTTTAGTCTATTTTTTCGTTAAAAATTTATGGACAAGTACAAGAATTTGAGGACCAAAGCAAGTGCTCGTGAACAACTAATAAAAAGTAGTTAGTCCAAGGCTATTCTAGAAAAAAAGGAAAAATAAACACTTACCGCAAAATTGTGTCTTAAATCTACTCACTATCTCATTCTTTCCACCTTTCTCTTTTATTAAACGAAATTTAACGCTAACTTTCAACACAATGAATAACACTAATATGAACTATCATTTTTCAAATGACATAAATTTTAACTTATAACAGTATATTTATCTTCAATAAACTTTATCGTAAGACGATGTATAGTCGTATTTTACCATATATTTTCTTGAAATGACAAGCTATTTTTGAAATTAAGAAGTTAATTTTCACCCCAAGTGACATTTTTGTGTTGCCACTTAAACGATGGAAAACTTAAAATAAACATGTTATTTTTTCTTGGTCGATTAAAAAACGACATGTTGTTTTGTACTATTCAATAATAAATAAGATCGCTATTTGCCAACCCCAATAAAATATCAAACTCCACGAGACATGTTTAGAAAAAAAATAAACTCTGATTGATAGATGATTATCAGCTTAAATGTCTCTAATAAAAAAAACAACACTATAATATAGTGTTCATATTATGTCAATTATTAGCTAATTATATTTACATTTTAGGTGATGTTCATACGAGATTCAGTCTATTAATTAAAATCATAAACAAACATGTCACTGTGACGTTAAGCTATATTCTGAAAAAATGTACAAAAAATAGAAAAAAAATAATGATATATATTGTATCATGTAGAAATGACTTGAATGATTTAGTATTATATTATTTGTTAATAATTAATATACGAAGCACTCGTTCTTTATCACATAGATTATTATATCTTTCAAATTATTTTGTTATATCACTTATAAGATGCTTAACATTTTCCTAGAAAGAGGAAATGCTTTCTAAGAAATGCTTTTTAATTTTCTTATGCTGATGTGGCTTTTTTCATTGGTAATCAATGGAAAACAACAAATTGCCACGTCGAGGCTCTCTGTGGTGGATAGAGCTGGTCTCTCCCTCTCTCTGTTCTCTCCAAGCTCGCTTACTCATTCTCAATTCTCAGTATCTTGTTCATCTTCTATCCCGAAAATTCACATACGAACTGGGAGCTCAATCACAGACGGACAAGCGCACATACCGAACAATTTGAAAGGAGGGCTAAAACCCAGTAATCCAATGACCTTTAAAGCCTTCTTATGAGCTTAAAACTTGATATACCTCTGAGAAAATGGACGGTCTTGCTCTCACCATTACCGCTCCCACAGCCTCCACCTCGTCTTCTTTCTCAATTTATCGGATACCCTTTTGCTCGTTTTCGTTTATCACAAGAAGAAGAGTGCTAAAAGCCCGTAATTTCTGGAAAAAACCCAGTAAATTTGTAGTTTTAGCTTCCAAAGATGAGCCCAAGCTCGACCCTTTGGACCAAATGGAGCTCAAGTTCGGACGCATGCTCGGCGAGGACCCGAAACTCACACTTGCCAAGGTCTCTCTCTCTCTCTGACCCTTTTTTGTGTTCTTGGTGAACTGGTGTCTTTTGTTTATTTTCTTTTTATTTTTTCAGATAATGGGTAGGAAAGCAAACCCAGATGCTAGTTATATTGAAATAGAGAAGAGTTTTTACAAGAACAAGGGTAAAATACCTGAAGTGAAGGAGGTTCCTATTGATTGGTCTAATGGTGGGCAGTCATCAAAATCATTGGACGGTTTGAATTTGTTTAGGCCTGTTCCAAAGAAAGGATTTGAAATCAAAGATGATGATAAGGCAATTGTACCTAAGATTAAGAAACCAATTCGGTCAGATAAAGCTATGGATGGTGTTAAACGTAGCGTTCCTAATGTTATATTGAGGAAGCCAACTATGTTCAATGAACCTGATGTTGAAGATAAACCATCCAGGTTGAGACTTAGACCGAATTTGTCGTTGGCTACGAGGAATGAGCAAAGAAAGGAGGTGGTATTTACTGACATGACACTGTTGCGAAAACCCGAACCAGTGAGTGTGAATGATAGTACTAATAGGAAAGAAGAGAATTCTGGTGATCAGGATCCCGGAGTAGTTGGTGACATGGAGTTGAAAACTAGAAAAGAAGACCTTAACGATGGATTGAGTGCCTTCACTTTGTTAGAGAAGCCTAGCGCAGTGGCTGTGAAGACAGAGCTTGAAAGTTCACATCAGCAGTTTGCTAATTCAGATTATGTAGACTCTGATGTCGTTGATGCTACTGGAAACGAGGGATTGTCGGAACTGACTGGAATTGCCAGTGCAGCACTTAACAAGTATGAAGAATCTGAGGATAGTTCATTATTGGAGAAACCTACTCGTAAGGATAAATCTTTTGTTTGTATGGCTCTTTGTTGTTATGGAATTTATAAAGCTGCAATTTAATATTTTGCTTGGAATTTTTAAGGATTACAGCCAGATGAGCAGAGTGTTTTAGGCTCCATTGAGGAGATAGCAGAGAAAGAATTTCCAGGTACGAGTTCGGGTGTTTCCAATGTAAACTTGTCAGCGGAAGCCTCACTAATAGGGAAACCAAAAAGGTGCGCATACTCATGCCATATATTTTTTTGTTTCCATTACTCTTCTTCTAGTTTTTGTCTTTCTGACTTGTCTACTTATAGATTAGACCAAACTGTGAAAGAAACGTCTTTCAGCCTGGAATTTGCAAAGGAACCTGCTGAGTTTGAGAATCTCCCTGTTACATCACCCGTGGAGGTCAGTTGGCATAGTTTTATTTATATAGGTTTCTCAAATTTCAGTACTTTTGTGTTGTCTAATGATCCTGGATTCCTATAAATGAATAGGGACTTGAAGATGCTGATTGGACTAGGGCAGAAGATTTGGTTAAGACGGGAGATAGAGGAGAGGTGGAACTGATTAGCTGTAGCAGTAGAGGTTTTGTTGTAAGTATGCCTTAAACAGCCATCCAAATAGGTCTTTTGTATATTTACTTGTATGCTCTTTATGAACTAGATTTATCTTTTCACAGGTATCTTTTGGCTCTTTAATAGGATTTCTTCCGTACCGTAATCTTTCCGCCAAGTGGAAGTTCTTAGCTTTTGAGTCGTGGTTGAGAAGGAAGGGTCTAGATCCATCATTGTACAGGCAAAATTTAGGAGTCATTGGCCATTATGAGGCTGCAAGCAATAATCCTCTTCTTGATTCAAGCCTAGATCCCGACATAGATATGAGAACTGGAGGAGAAATTTCATCAGATATGAAAGTCGAAGAACTTCTCAGGATTTATGACCAAGAGAAAATCAAATTCTTGCAATCATTCGTTGGCCAGGTTTGCAAACTGATCTAAATGGTGGAAGCTTTAATATATTTGTTTGGAAATTGATGTACTATGACTTTTATTTTAATTTCTCTTTCTTTTGTTGCTGCTCTAATAGTATGACTAAACTTACTGTTTTGCAGAAACTCAAAGTAAATGTACTATTGGCCAACAGAAAATCTGGAAAGCTTTTATTTTCAGTGAAGCCGAAAGAGAAGGAAGAGTTAGTTGAGAAAAAAAGAAGTCTTATGGTGAGAGGCTCTATCCAATTTGTGGGTATTTTGATTTTTTTATTCGTTCGCTACACTTTATAATAATTTGGCAACAACCATTTTCGTATCTTATGGTAGGCTAAACTTCAAGTAGGGGATATTGTAAAATGCTGCATCAAGAAGATTACGTATTTTGGTATTTTCGTGGAGGTAAGTTGAATGTTTTTATGGATTAGAATTCTTGTTGCGAACTTGCCATTTTTCTCACAAACAATTTTCTGTGCACGGTTCTCGTATAACCGTCTGTTTCTTCAAGGGTCTTTGTAACAGATAAGTTGTTTAAAACAATGATAGAGAGAACTGGCTTTGGAGTCCATGTGGTTTTAAAGTTCAATGATTTCTAACGAACAAACAGTCTCTAAACATGGACTGACAAGTGAAGATCCTGATTCTCTCTTGGAAGATATTTTCTATTGAATTTTCTCGACTATATTGATGCAGGTTGATGGAGTACCTGCATTAATACATCAGACCGAAGTATCTTGGGATGCCACATTGGATCCTGCAGCATACTTTAAAGTTGGCCAGGTTAGTGAATAATGAAATTAAATCAATTGTTAAATAGATAATTGTTTGTTCAATGATTTGGGCTTAGGCCGTAGTTTTTAAAACCATTCTAAACCATTATTCCTACGCCTTGTGAATTGTGACTAATAAAAAGTATTTTTCTGGTCTTAGATTGTGGAGGCAAAAGTTCACCAATTGGATTTTACACTTGATCGCATATTTTTATCCCTGAAGGAGATTATGGTATACCCTTTGTGCAATATCTTCTGTATCTTCTTATATCCAAATTTAAATTAGCAAATTTATTTATAAACAGAAGTAGAGTTAATACATCGTATGGCAGCCTGATCCACTGATTGACACCTTGGAATCTGTGGTCGGTGATCGTGATCCTTTGGATGGGAGACTTAATGCTGCTGAAGCAGACTCAGAGGTTTATTGTGCTTTTCCTTTGAATAGCAAGCTGTTATTTATTTATTTATTTATTTTTTCATGACTGGACAATGCTTTTAAGCACACACATGCTATAGTTCACATCTTTAAAATTATAAAGAACATACATGTAGGGAAAATAAGTCACTAGAGCACTTTTATACCTTTGTTCCGTACATGACTTGCCTGGCTTGTCCACATTATCTGATTTATGAATTTGGACAGTGGACTGATGTGGAATCTCTCATCAAAGAGTTGCAACAAATTGAAGGCATCCAGTCTGTATCAAAAGGCCGCTTTTTCTTGAGTCCAGGTTTAGCTCCAACGTTTCAGGTATGAATACTCAGATTCCTAGAACAAATTATGGTTTTCGGCAGACATTTTATTGCTAGTTTATTATGTAGTGATCAATCTTTTGTTTTAGTGAAGAGTGCGCTTAAAATTCTGGTAAAGTACAGTGCGTCTTCAATATTTTAACCTCTCTGATACATCTTGTTGCAGGTTTACTTGGCATCCATGTTTGAGAATCAGTACAAGTTACTTGCACGATCCGGAAACAAAGTACAGGAGGTAAAATATGTGAAGATCTTAGATTTTGCTAGTTCTAAGCATACTTTAAACCGTATGCCTCCTCTGAATTCACTTCTTTCAGTACTGATTTTCTTTTTTGTTTAACACCTCGAATTTTTCTTCGGTTTTTTACCTTGTTATTATGCTTTTTAGTGAACCAGTGTTTGTATATTTCACAGGTCATAGTTCAAACGTCATTGGATAAAGAACGGTTAAAATCTGCAATTCTATCATGTACCAACAGAGTGGAATAGTTGCTTCTTCTCTTAAAGATTATTGGGTTCGGCGTGAGGACTGATATAATTATTAAGAAGAAACTTTGGTTCTTCTCCAGACTAGTTGTCAAATTCTGTTGAGGGTACTCATCTCATATTGACATAGGCATTTGGGGAATCTTTTACTTGGAGGTAAAAATACATATGTCAAAAGGGGGAAGGGATAATTTTTTTTTTTTTTCCTATTGATAGAGTTTGTATATTTTTTAACCGTACAATCACAATTATATTGATGCAATTAGCATTTATTTGACACACTTTGCATTATACAAATTCTGCATTTTTGGTTGAAGTTTGGATTAGGTGAACTAAAATTGATGAGGCGGATCGAAGGTTTGGGCAGGTACCTAAATCAATAGAAATCCAAAGAAAAATGGAAAAAGCTTAACGTTAATATCCGTAATGGAAAAATGGAAAGACCGTAATAACGCATCCAAATGGTTCTTTATGCAGTGAATCTCTCCCTAGCTTTAGTATATATAAAGCTCTAGCTTATATAATAATGTGACTGAGAAAAAAGTGATGTACCAATATTAAATAATAGCAAAATTATACATTTATCCTCAATTATGAAATCAATTAATATAATAAAAAAATGAATTGTAATTTCACAATTTTAGCATTTTTGTCCTTGCTGCAAACTGCAAAGCATTTTTTTTTTCGGCACAAATTATTTTTCCTTCCTGCCCTTCTTATCAAGCATAGCATTAGGTATTTCTATTAGAAAAGATCAGAGGATAAGTCCTTCAAACAATTAGTTGATAAGTACAAAAATCTAATTCGTGAATTGGATTTTTATCTCTGTCGTGCATGAGTGGAAAACAATTCTTCTTGGTCATGCTTGATAGGAGAAACAACTAAAGAGTCAACATAAAAAAGGGGGAAAAGAAAAAAAAAAAACCAAGAAAAGCATTTCAAAACAAATAAAAGGAGAATTTTCCTTGAAAAGAAATGAAAATTAAAAAGAAACATGTCATGTAAATACGTCAAAAACAAATTATTATATTTTGACGAACATCAAAAAAAGAAAAATATGAGTAAAGTTTTCTTTTTGGGGATAATATTACTTTTATATCTTATATTTTGACACTTTGTCAAATTATATCTTATATTTTGGTTATTATCAACTTTGACCTCTATATTTTAAATATGTTATAAATTTGTACTTTGACTCTAATTTAGTCACGACCCAAAATCCGAGCCAATGACAGAAGGAGAATTTCACAAAGGTGGGAAATTCCTTGATTTATTTGAAAAGTGTCAAAAGTTCTAGTTTTTATAAAACGGTCCATTTAAATAAAATAATCAGAATTCATCCCGTGAACCACTTCCGCAGTTCGTATACACCATTAAACATAGATCGAATAATTATTTAAAAATACGAAATCAAATATAAATCCAAGTAACATCATCATCTATAACAAAACGCAAATTCCAGAATGGCATACATAAGTTTTCAGACAAAATAGAAAATAGTTTTCTTGGTTCAATGCTAACACAAAACCTAAACAATCTAAACACCACGACAACAAGCTTCTAGCATTACCAAGATAACGAACTACAGTCAAGATGACTTCTTACTCCTCTTAATCACCAAGATCGCACTGGACACCACCTGAGAAAGGGAGGAAGGGATGAGCAGAAAATGTCTAGTAGGATAAATAATTACCCGGTCGAATATATTTTAGTGATGGAGAATTCCTGCATGGTTAGTTTAGTCTAAAACATACATATATATATATAATCCAAAACTAGAAATCCATATATATATAAATATATATATGTATAACAGTATAATCAAAACTATTCAATTCATATGCACATGACACAAGTCAACCCATACCCATGAGTTCTCATCCTCTCATATGTGGAAACCTAGGATGATGGCATTAAGTATACCCAACAATCTGCCTGACACCTAAGCCCATACCTAGAAGGGACACCTGTGTGTTGCCTACCAAACTTGGAGGGGTAACCGAATTGCCTATGTCTACCAAATAGGGAGGTAATCAGAAGTAACAAAACTCCGCACGGGTTTGCGGACTCTACATCGACGGTGGAGGACGCAACGCTACACTGTAAACCCACGATACTAACACGGTGCTCATGTATGATCCTATGACACGTGCAATACAGAACCGAAGTGTGAAAATAATTATGCTCGAGTTTTTCGATAAAATCAGCATACTAGGTTTTATAGAAAAACGGGCAGCATAACGACCTTATTTTTAATATACCCAAAATAACTTGCACTCAGAAAATTCCCAGAGCAATACAATAGGTATATATCACACAATCAATTCTCATCATAGATGTTCAAGAAAACTAAAAATCACATTTATTCTCATATGTTGCGGAAAATAAGGTTTATTTAAAAACGATATAAAACAGGGGTAATTGAGTCCCTACCTCGCTCGAATAGTGATACCACGCTATCGAATCCTCAGGATGTCGTTGACGATCGCCCGGAGGGTCGGGAACCAATTTGAAGCCCTCGATCGTCCTCTTACGAAAAACCAACTTCACAACGGAGCTTCAATTCCACAAACAGACCTCTTCACAGAATTCCTAGCACCCAAAATAACTAGATTAGATGTATAACTTGTCCAATTCGGGTCTGGGCCCACACCGAGCCGGTGGCACGCAAATCGAGGTAAATCTCGATCATCCGATCTCGATTTCTGTGCCGGTCACCAAACATAGGCAATATATATATATATATATATATATCAAATTTCTTCATTTTTCGAGTACAATCCAAAAATGACAACAAAACACAATCCAACAATCAGATCAAAAAGTTAAAACTTAAACTCAAAATATCCAAAAATGTCAACTTTCAATCTGGGCAAAATGGGGTTGAGATATATATACCTTGATGATCCTTGCGACAAGACGAATCCAACGGGACTAGTTAGAGGTCGAATGATAGCCAGAATCGTCGCCGACAGCCAAAAATCCGAAATGGCAACTTTGGAGCTTTTCCAACATTGCAGGCGACGGCGTCGCATGGGGAGGCTTCGCCGGTCGGTTGCGCAGGCAGACGACGGCAACGGCGACTCTTACGGCGGTCTGACGTTGGTGGCAGAGGGAGATTCGAGAGAGAGAAAGAGAGGTCAGGGGGGAAGATAGAGAAGAGAGAGAGAGAGAGAGAGAGAGAGAGAGAGAGAGAGAGAGAGAGAGAGAGAGAAAAAGGACTGGGCACGTGGCCCTGTCTTATAAGGCTGTGCAATTTTTTTCAAAAATTGCACATAAGTCCCCAACTTTCAAATCTCTTTCAAATCAGTTCTCCAAAAATTGCAATTTAGTTCTTCTGCACAGAACTTTTGCAAATTAATCCCCCAAATATTATATCCAGAAAAGTGGTAAAATGTCCAAATTATCCTCCCAAAATCCGGGTTCTTACATTCTCCTCTCCTTATAGGAATTTTATCCCGAAATTCAAAGTACAAGTCAAGGTTTATATCACAATATAACTTCTGACTGAAGGTCAAACAAATGAGGGTATTTCTCGTACTTCTCTATCTCAAGTTCCCAAGTAGCCTCGTTTTCGTTGTGATGTTCCCAAAGCACCTTGACAAGTGGAATCTCTATGTTACAAAGCACTTTCAACTCTCTAGCCAACAAACGAGCAGGTTGTTCTTTATAGGACACATCTTCTTGGATCGGTACATGCACGTAGTGAACAACATGAGGTGGGTCTAGCGTGTACTTCTTCAACATCGACACATGAAACACATTATGCACGTGACCCAACTATACAGGCAGGTTCAAGTGATACGCCACTGGTCCAATTCTCTCAATGATCTCAAAGGGACCAATATACCTTAGAGCAAGCTTACCCTTAACCCCAAATCTTGTAACACCTCACCTTGGAGTCACTTTCAAGAATACGGAATCACCAGTATCGAACTCTACCTCACGCTTCTTCGGGTCAGCATAACTCTTCTGGCGACTCTGAATCTCTTTGAGTCTCTATTGGATATCCTTGATCTTCTCAGTAGTCTTTTTAATCAGTTTAGGTCCAAGAGTAACACGCTCTTCATACTCCGCCCAACACAAAGGCGATCTACACGGCCTTCCATACAACACTTCATATGGAGCCACACCCACACTGGTCTGGTAACTATTATTATAAGCAAATTCTACAAAAAGAAGATGATCATTCCAGTTCCCACCAAAATCTAGTATGCAACAACGTAGCATGTCCCCAAGAATCTGAATGGTCTTTTCAGACTGACCATCTGACTCAGGATGGTGAGCCGTACTGATATCCAACTACGTACCTAATGCTTTCTGTAAGGCTCTCCAAAACTTAGAAGTAAACCTTGGATCTCTATTGGAGACTATGCTTGAAGGCACACCATGCAAGCATATGATGTTCTCCACATACAGTCTACTGAGCTTAGTAAGTGAGTAGTCTATCTGAATCAGTATAAAGTGAGCACTCTTTGTCAACCGATTGACTACCACCCAAACTGCGTCATTCTTCCTCAAGGTCTTTGGCAAACTAGTCATGAAGTCCATCGTGATCTTGTCCCACTTCTATTTCGGAATTGGTAACGGCTGAAGTAATCCAGCTGGCCTCTAGTTTTCAGCCTTGACTTGCTGACAAGTCAAACACTTAGCCACAAATGTAGCTACCTTCTTCTTCATACCTTTCTACCAATACTGCCATTTCAAGTCTCGGTACATTTTGGTACTACCCGGATGTACTGCGAATCTTGATTTGTGAGCCTCAGTTAGAATAGTTTCTCAAAGATTAGGGTCATTAGCTACAACCAACTTCCCATTAAAAAGCAAAAACCCTTCTCTGTTAGTACTCTAACCATCTAACTATTCATCATTCTGAAGCCGGTTCCAGATTGTTCTTAACTCTCTATCTTGCCACTGACTCCGTTGGATAGTCTGGAGAAGTGATGGTGAAATCACAATGTTACTCAGGCAAATAACACCTTTATTCTCGAAGTACTGCAAGTTGTAGTCACCAATCGCAACTGAGTTCCTCCAATCTTCAAACACCAGTACAGTTAGTGCACCATGAGGCTTCCTACTCATTGCATCAGCTATAACATTGGCCTTACCCTGATGATACTATAGGTCAAAGTCATAATCCTCCATATACTCAACCCATCTTCGCTGTCTCAAGTTCAGATCCTTCTGAGTAAAGAGATACTTCAAACTCTTATGATTGGAGAATATGTCGATCTTCACACCATACAAGTAACATCGCCAAATCTTCAAGGCAAAGATCACTGCTGCAAGCTCTAGATTATGGGTGGGATAGTTCTTCTCATATGGCTCTAATTAATGAGAAGCATAAGCCACAATCTGACCATTTTGCATCAAGACACATCCCAAACCCATCTTCGAAGCATCGGTATACATCACATAAGGCTCGTTACCGTCAGGAATAGTAAGAACAGGTGCAGTGGTTAAACTCTGCTTCAATCTGACAAAAGTTTCTTCACTTTCGTGATCCCAAATAAACTTAACATCTTTTCTGGTCAACTTCGTCAAAGGCAAAGCAATTCTTGAGAAATCTTGTACAAAACGACAGTAGTAGCCTGCCAATCCAAGGAAACTACGTACCTCCGTCACATTTCTTGGTCTTTCCCATTCCAGGTTAGCTTTGAACTTAGTGGGATCGACTGAAATACCTCAGTGAGAAATCACATGGCAAAAGAACTTCACTTCTGATATCCAAAAGTCACACTTCGATTTTTTGGCATACAACTGATGATCTCTCAAGGTCTTGAGTACTATTCTGAGATGTTCGACATGCTCTTCTCAAGTCTTGGAATACACTAGGATGTCATCGATGAACACAATCATAAAATGATCCAAAAATAGCCTGAAAATCCGATTCATGAGATCCATAAATGCTGCGGGAGTATTCGTCAAACCAAATGGCATCACCAGAAACTCAAAATGACCATATCGAGTTCTGAATGTTGTTTTAAGTATATCATCTTCCCTTATCTTCAACTGATGATAACTGGATCTCAAATTGATCTTAGAGAATAACCTTGAACCACCGAGTTAATCAAACAACTTATCTATCCTTAGCAAAGGATACTTGTTCTTCACTGTCAACTGATTCAACTTTCGGTAATCCACACAAAGTCTCAATGAACCATCAGCTTTCTTCACAAACAAAACAGGAGCACCCCAAGGAGAAGTGCTACTGTGAATAAAGCCCTTGGAAAGTAGAATGTCCAACTATTCTCTCAATTCTTCCATCTCAGCAGGCGTCATGCGATAGGCTAGAATAGAAACTAGTTGAGCTCTAGGAACTAGTTCAATATAGAACTCGATCTTCCTATCTAATGGTAACCCTTGTAAGTATTCAAGAAACACCTCCGAATACTCACACACCACCGGAATCTATCATGGGTCTTGATCATCTATCCTTACCTCGCCATCCATGGCAAACAAGTTCCCATAACACTCGAGTTTCTTCCTTCCACCTATGCATGCTTTTAGAATAGGACTAGGCTTCAACGGACTCATCCCAGCTTGATAGACAATAGGTTGCCCATCACCAGGAAAAAGAGTCACATGCTTCTTATGAATGTCTACAATGGCTCGATACTTCGACAACCAATCCATACCGAGTATCACGTCATACTGTCCCATCAGCAATACAATCAAATAAGCAAGAAGCTTCCTATCATCAACCACAACCCGACAAGACTTACACACACTAGACATATCGGCTACTCCTCCCAAAGGTATACCCAACGTCAACACATAATCCAAATCAGAAAATTCCAACCCTAACAGTTGAGCAAACAACAATGATATGAATGAATGGGATGCACCAGTATCAAACAAAACATGTGCCCAAGAGTGTGAAAAAAGGATCATACCGTCAACAACACCTTAGCCGGTGTGATCCTGAGTGTCGTCTACCCCAGTAAAAGCATAGGCTTGTTCAGTCACCTTCTCTTTCCCCTTATTGCCTGTCCCCTGACTAGGATGGCTACTGCTGGATCCTGGACCACTACTGCCATATTCGCGCCTATCCTACCCTGAGGCCTAAGGAGTTGGAAAACTCTGAGTAAAACTCTAAGGGCGATACTGATGCTGATAAGGCTGAGGGAAAGTAAAAGCCTGCAAAGTACCCCGTGACTATTGCGGCCTTGCTTGAGTGTTTTGATAAGAAAAAAAATCAGACTGGCTCCTCTGCAATCCCCCCTGAGAAAGAGGAGATTTCTGTAGACGGTTGGGATACTCCTTCTTCCGATGACTCTACTGATCACAAACAAAATATCCTCCGTACGGACTGCCTCTACCACCCCCTGAAGAACCATTGCTGTTTGAGCTCCCACTGTTCGGAGTACCCTTGGCTGACCATTACCCCT
The DNA here is from genome assembly GCA_002914805.1 of Parasponia andersonii. Lineage (NCBI taxonomy): Eukaryota > Viridiplantae > Streptophyta > Magnoliopsida > Rosales > Cannabaceae > Trema > Trema andersonii. The sequence continues at coordinate 150,218 of JXTB01000109.1, read as the reverse complement.
AGTTCATTATGGTGGCTTTCCTGTCATTACCTCTCCGCTGGTTCCTCTTGGAATCTAATCCTTCTTCGATGGCCTCTGCCTGCTGGGTAGCCACTGCAATCTCAGGAAGAGTATTGAAGGTCTGAGTATTAATCCTGTTGAAAATGTTCCGATTCAGACGACTTCTAAACTTAGCAGCTCGGTACTTCTCACTCGTACCCAGTCTAAGAGTAACACTTGCCAACTCAATAAACTCTATTAGGTACTCATTCACCGTTCTATTACCTTGAATCAACATCTCAAACCGGTTCACAACTTTATTCTGTTGATCTTCATTGGCATACTGGGCCTTGAAAATCTGCTCAAAGTCTTCCCAAGTCAAGCCCACTACATCTTGCATCCGTTCCACTGTTTCTCACCAACGAATGACACTCCCCGTCAAACAGATAACAACAAACATAGCCCAAAACTCAACCGGAGTACCAAGGGCCTAAAAGTGCCTCTCCATCTCACATAACCAAGCAATTGCTGTGAGAGCTTCTGGTCTACCATCAAACTGCCCTAATTGGAGACGCATGAACCGCTGGAGATGATTACCTGATCCAACTGACGTTCCTTTGGAGTTGGAGGCTGATAGTCTCGATTGCTCACCTGGACGAATGCCTGCTGCATTGCCTCGATCAGATGAGTGAAATCCGGACGAGGAGGTTCGGTACCCGGCTAGTGCCTCGGAACTCTTCTAGGAGGCATCGTTACAAGTCTGAAACAATATATCAAACTGTTAATGCGATAATGATGAATGCTTGTCATAAAATCAACTTCAATCTAGTTTAATGGTGATACGTTCGAGCTGTTAAACTCAAAGTTCTGATACCAAAAATTTTTGTCACGACCCAAAACCCGAGCCAGTGGTAGAAGAGGAATTTCACAAAGGTGGAAAATTCCTTGATTTATTTGAAAAGTGTCAAAAGTTCTAGTTTTTATAAAACGGTCCATTTAAATAAAATAATCGGAATTTCATCCCGTGAACCACTCCCGCAGTTCGCATACACCATTAAATATAGATCGAATAATTATTTAAAAATACGAAATCAAATATAAATCCAAGCAACAACATCACCCACAATGAAACTCAAATTCCAGAATGGCATACATAAGTTCTCAGAAAAAATAGAAAGTAGTAATCTTGGTTCAATATTAACACAAAAACCAAACAATCCAAACACCATGACAACAAGCTTCTAGATTTACCAAGATAACGAACTACAGTCAAGATGACCTCTTACTCCTCTTGATCACCAAGATTGCACTGGACACCACCTGAGAAAGGGAAGAAGGAGTGAGCAGAAAATGCCTAGTAGGAAAAATAATTACCCGGTCGAAAACATTTTAGTGATGGCAAATTCCTACATAGTTAGTTTAGTCTAAAACATACATATATATATATATATATAAATATAATCCAAAACCAGAAATCCACATATATATATATATATATAAAACAAGTATAATCAAAACTATTCAATTCATATGCACATGACACAAGTTAACCCATACCTATGAGCTCTCATCCTCTCATATGTGGAAACCTAGGATGATGGCACTAAGTATGCCTAACAGTCTGCCTGACACCTATGCCCATACTCAGAAGAGACACCTGTATGTCGCCTACCAAACTTGGAGGGGCAACCGAATTGCCTATGCCTGCCAAATGGGGAGGTAATCAGAAGTAACAAAACTCTGCACGGGTTTATAGACTCTACACCGACGGTGGGGCACGCAGCGCCACACTGTAAACCTACGATGCTAACACGGTGCTCATGTATGATCCTATGACATGTGCAATACAGAACCGAAGTGTGAAAATAATTATGTTCGAGTTTTTCGATAAAATCAGCATACTAGGTTTTATAGAAAAACGGGCAGCATAACGGCCTTATTTTTAATATACCCAAAATAATCTGCACTCAAAAAATTCCCAGAGCAATACAATAGGTATACATCACACAATCAATTCCCGTCACAGATGTTCAAGAAAACTAAAAATCACATTTGTTCTCATATGTTGTAGAAAATAAGTTTTATTCGAAAACGATATAAAACAAGGGTAATTGAGTTCCTACCTCGCTCGAATAGCAATACCACGCTATCGAATCCTCAGGATGTCGTTGACGATCGCCCGGAAGGTCGGGAACCAATTCGAAGTCCTCGATCATCCTCTTGCGAAAAACCAACTTCATAACGGAGCTTCAATTCCACAAACGGACCTCTTCACTGAATTCCTAGCATCCCAGATAGCTAGGTTAGATATATAACTTGTCCAATTCGGGTCTAGGCCCACACCGAGCCGGTGGCATGCAAATCGAGGCAAATCTCGATCGTCTGATCTCAATTTCTGTGCCGGTCACCAAACATAGACAATATATATATATATATCAAACTTCTCCATTTTTGGAGTACAATCCAAAAATGACAACAAAACACAATCCAACGGCCAGATCAAAAAGTCAAACTTAAACTCAAAACACCAAAAATGATAACTTTCAATCCGGACAAAATAGGGTTGAGATATATATATCTTGATGATTCTTGCAACGAGACGAATCAATCGGGACCAGTTGGAGGTCGAATGGTGGTCGGAATTGTTGCCGACAGCTAAAAATCTGAAATGGCAACTTTTGAGCTTTTCTGGCGTTGCAGGCGACGGTGGCGACCAGGGACGGGCGGCGCGTGTTTGGCGTCGCACGGGGAGGCTTTGCCGGTCGGTTGCACGGGCAGACGACGGCGGCGACGGCTCCTATGGCGGTCTGACGTCGGCGGCCGAGGGAGATCCGAGAGAAAAAGAGAGAGAGAGCCGGTCGGTTGCACGGGCAGACGACGGCGGCGACGACTCCTATGGCGGTCTGACGTCGGCGGCCGAGGGAGATCCGAGAGAGAGAGAGAGAGAGAGAGAGAGAAGAAGGACAGGGCACGTGGCCCTGTCTTATAGGACTGTGCAATTTTTTTCAAAAATTACACATAAGTCCCCAACTTTCAAATCTCTTTCAAATCAGTCCTCTAAAAATTGCAATTTAGTTCTTCTGCACAGAATTTTTGCAAATTAATCCCCCCAATATTATATTCGAAAAATTGGTAAAATGTGCAAATTACCCTCTCAAAATCTAGGTTTTTACAAATTTAGAGTAATTAATTTACCAATATGTTATTTAAAAAATTGAAAATAAATTATTGGACTTTTGGGTCAAAGTCCTATAAGATATTTGAATGCTTAATTTGAATCAATGTATTAATATCTGATAGGTCTCTATTAATTATAGATTTTTTTTCTTATTCTTTAGGGATAAGGGAATATCCTTATTTGAATAGAAAATATATGTACGCTCTCTTACTAATTTATAAAGCAGAATGTTTGAAAAATAACATAGAAAAAAAAGATACGCTATCTCTCGCATCTCTCTTTCTCTCTCTTTCTATCTAAACAATTCCGGTAAGTGCTCTTTAGTGGTGGTTGTTCTTGTAATACCACTAACCACAAGCATTCAAGGAGGAGTCTTTCTATAATGGACGTGAGACACTAAGATGATTCCTATATCGAAAGTAGGTTTGAGGATTCAATCAATATCACTGTCATCCACGCTTTCGATATAAACCATATAAAAACTTATCCAAGAATAAATTTATTAAATTATTTTGATAAATTAACTGTTCTAAATTAGCGTCAGAATATTAATTTGTAACAAATTTTAAATTTAAGAATCAATATTGATAATAACTAAAACATAAACTATAAAATGAATAAAGTATTAAAATACAAAATACAAAAATAATATTGTCTCTTGTTTTTTTCTACTTGAAATACTTTTGGACAAAAAAAATAAACTAGAAAGGAGGAAGGTTTTCGTTTTTTACATTAAAACAAAAAAAGGGAAAATGACATGGATACGTATTAGACTAGAAAGGAGGAAGGTTTTCGTTTTTTACATTAAAAAAAAAAAAAGGGAAAATGACATAGATACGTATTAGATACACTGTTGTCCGAGGACAGCGTGAGTCGTCAACGTTGTACCTTTTAGTTAGTTTCGGCCTTCGGGTGTGTGTCACTGTCTCGTTTTGACTGAACATAGATTGTCGTTTTACTTAACAAGATGCCGCCTATTATATCTAAGCAAAAGCCAAAAGGGTTTAAAATCAAAATCTGTCCGTTATATCTTTTGTGTCGTGTCGTGTCCGATTTCAAACCATGGGAAACATGAACCATGCGTATACCTCCTTTGTATTTGACTAAAATACCCTTCCCTTGCAAACTTCTTTTAGTTATTTATTTATTGTTTTTTGGGGATAAAACTCAATGTTCTATAATCTCTCTCTTGAAGTGCAAGTGCTTCTTACTAGTGTTTCGGAAGAAACATCTCTTTTCTCCTTTCTCCCCNCCTCTGTGTGCTTTATTTCGTAAGGTTTAGCAGAGTAAAAGAGAAAATGGGTGTTGGAACAAGTACCTTTGTGATCAGATGGATCAACTTTCTTACCATGGTAGCTTTCTTCTTGCTCCTTAATCTCTTTCTTGTTCATTATCAGCTTCTGTATCACATTCTGGAGAAGCCCTTTTTTTTGTTTCCTTCATTTCTTGTTATTTTGCCACTGTTGTTAGGTTATAACATCTCTAATCGGTTTTTAAGTTTTTGCTTCATTATTCATAATGTCACACTGCAATCTACAGTCTTTGCTTAAAAGGGTCTTTAGAAAACCCTCTTAGAATTTTCATTGTTTAGTTACCAAATCAAGCTACCTTTTTTTTCACTTTTTATTTTTGTTGTATCTGAACAACAAGGGGTTTAAATGCTTTCTATATATGAACAGTTTTTAGCAGTGGCTGTGGTTGTATTTGGGGTGTGGATGAGTACTCATCATGACGGCTGTCGAAGATCCCTAACACTTCCGGTCATATGCCTCGGCGGTGTTATCTTCCTTGTGTAAGATGTTTCATCATTAGTCCTTTGTACTTCCATTGTTATGTATTCTCTTAGACATGGACATGTCAATTGTTCTTTTTTTTTTGGGTGTTTAGGTCTATAATCGGCTTCTTGGGTGCACTAAAGAATAGCTCCATACTTTTGTGGATTGTATCCTTGTGATAACAATGCGAAGATTGTAAATTTTGTGATTGTCCATATTTGTTTTTCAATTTTCTTTCCTGCATCCTCCTTGACTTTTCACTTGCAGTATCTGATCCTGCTCTGCTTCATATTGGTGGGAATTCTGGTATTTACCGTGTTAGCGTAAGTGCTTATGTTCCGTTGAACTTCAGTGTTTTATATGTCCTAGATTATTATAGTTACTTTCGTATTGAATTCTGCAACGTAGCTATATTTATTTGATAATAAGCAGTAATTCTTCAAAATGCTGATGATGCTTTCATTCAATTTGACTGTTACACGTTTTATTATGAGACATAGACTTCTGCTTTTCATTTACTAATTCTTGATCAGAGTAAAAGTAGGATCCATAGTCTGTAGTTCATAATGATCATGACTGCTTTAGGTAACCCTTGTTCACATAACAACAGTATAGGTAGGATTATCTGGTTAGAATGGACTGAATGGAAGCATTAGGGGCAAGCATAGTTATCAGTAGTTACCAAAATTATCAGCTGTTTCTGAGTTTATATGAGCAGAAAAGGAGCAGATGCCAATAAAATTTTGGTCAGAATTATGATATTTTTACCTGCTAAAAGTGCTAGATTTATGCATTATGAGTATTACTAGAGCGCCTCTGGTATCAATTATTAAGAGTTGGATGCTGAATAATCTCTTTTTCACTTGTAGGTTCATCGTAACAAACAATGGTTCCGGTCACAGTGTCGATGGTTTGAGGTAAGATTTCATGCAGTTTATCTAATGCAAGTACTGTTAGTGAGCATTAAATGCACAGTGTATTAACCGTGTATGCAAAACACGGTTTGCATATCATACACGGTAAAAGAAAAGAAAAATAAAACGTGTACAAACCGCGTGTGATAAGTGTGGTATATTAGGAAACTTTGAGAGGAAAATGTGTAAAATTTGGAGGAGCCTCAACTATAAATAGGGTCTTCATCTCTCATTGCTCATTATCCCTGAGAAGTGAGAAATACCAAGCATAGTGAGAGTAAAATAGAGAGATTTTATTCTTAAGAGTTAGAGAAAAATACAGTTTCTCTCTTAGGTGTATTCGAGGTCTGGAGTGTGAGTTGAGAGTGTTAAGTGGAAACACTTGTAAAGGTTATTTTTCTCCCAATAGTGAAAATCAACAGCAGCTCCGAGGACGTAGCCAATTTGGTGAACCACGCTAATTTGTGTGTCTTGTTTATTTTATTTTGGCATTATTTTTCACATTTATTCTATCGCTTCCACTATTGTGTGTCTATCAGGGAGTTTATTCCCTAACAACTGGTATCAGAGTTTCGTTCGATATTTTAGTGGGGCGATGGCCGGAGGTGAAGGATCAGGACCCAGAATTGACAAGTTCGACGGTACAGACTTCTCGTACTGGAGATTGCAGATCAATGATTATTTGCATAGTAAAAAATTGCATCAGCCTCTCTCAGGGAAGAACCAAGAGACGATAGAGGACGACGACTGGCAACTCCTTGATCGACAAGTGTTAGGCGTAATCCGATTAACACTAACAAAGAACGTTGCTCATAATGTGGCGGAGGCAAAAATTACAGCAGAGATGATGAGCATCCTGTCAGACATGTATGAGAAGCCGTCGGCAAATAACAAGGTACATCTGATGAAAAAGTTATTTTGTTTAAAGATGGGAGAAGGTGCTTCAGTTGTAACACATAAATGAGTTCAACACAATCGTTTCTCAGTTGATGTCCGTCGAAATTAATTTCGACGATAAAGTCCGTGCCCTAATTCTTCTGGCGTCTCTACCAAACAGTTGGGGTAATACCATTGAATGAGGTCCCAATAGATGAAATGAAGATTAATGATGGCGAAAAAGATCAAGAAGCTGTAGCACCAGCAGCAGACCCACAGACCCCAGTGGGTGAACTCAGAAGATCTTCCAGAACAATTTGACCTCCTCAGAGATATTCTCCAGCACTGCATTACATTCTGTTGACTGATAAAGGCGAGCCAGAGGCTTATGAAGAAGCAGTGCAAAATGTTGAGTCAACCAAGTGGGAGTTAGTCATGAAAGATGAGATGGAGTCACTGGCGTCCAATCAGACATGGGAACTGGCCGAACTACCAGAAAGAAAGAAGGCATTACACAACAAGTGGGTGTACCGAATAAAGGAAGAACATGATGGTAGCAAGCGGTACAAAGCAAGACTTGTTGTTAAAGGCTTTCAACAGAAGGAAGGCATCGACTACACTGAGATTTTTTCTCCAGTGGTTAAATTGACTACTATCAGAATAGTACTTGGGTTGGTGGCTAAAGAAGACTTGCATCTAGAGCCATTAGATGTCAAGACGGCCTTTCTTCATGGTGACCTAGAAGAAGAAATTTACATGAAGCAGCCACAAGGTTTTGAAGTACAAGGGAAAGAGAAAATGGTGTGCAAACTTCAGAAGAGCCTGTATGGCCTGAAACAGGCTCTAAGACAGTGGTACAAGAAGTTCGATGCATTCATGAGTAACAATGGTTACTTGCGGTGCTGGGCAGATCATTGCTGTTACGTGAAGAGATTTGACAATTCCTATATTATTCTACTTCTATATGTAAATGATATGTTAATTACTGGAGCTAATATAGAGGAAATCGATAAGCTCAAGAAAGAATTGTCAATGGAGTTTTCTATGAAGGATTTAGGAGCTGCAAAGCAAATCCTTGGGATGCGGATTTCTAGAGACAAGGTGAAAGGGAGTTTGAAGTTATTTCAGGAGTATGTGAAGAAGGTGCTTAGCAGATTCAACATGGATAATGCAAAGCCTGTAAGTACTCCTTTGGCTAGTCACTTCAAACTAACCAAGGAGCAGTCACCCTCAACAGAGCAGAAACGAGTTCACATGGCTAAGGTGCCATATTCTTCTGCTATTGGCAGCCTTATGTATGCCATGGTGTGTACAAGACTGGATATAGCACATGCAGTGGGAGTTGTGAGCTGATACATGAGCAATCCAGGAAAACAGTACTGGGAAGCGGTAAAGTGGATTCTCAGGTACTTGAGAGGCACCAAGAACATGGCCTTGTGCTTCAGAAAGTCAGATCTGGGTTTACAAGGCTATGTGGATGCTGACATGGCTGGTGATATAGACGGCAGGAAGAGTACTACTGGATATGTATTTACATCAGGTGGTACAGCTGTTAGTTGGGTCTCAAAGTTACAAAAGATTGTCGCTCTATTTACTACTGAAGCAGAGTATATTGTTGTGACGGAAGCAAGCAAGGAGTTGATTTGGTTGCAAAGCTTCTTGGAGGAACTGGGTCATAATTATGGGAAAAACGCTTTGCATTGTGACAATCAAAGTGCTATTCATCTTGCGAAGAATCCTGTGTATCATGCTCGGACAAAGCATATACAGGTTCGGTATCACTTCATACGCTCAGCTTTGGAAGATGGAGTCTTAGTGCTAGAGAAGATTTCAGGAAGCAAGAACCCAGCGGATATGTTAACTAAGATGGTGACCATTGACAAACTGAAGCTGTGTTCAGCTTCAGTTGGCTTGCAAGCATGAAGAAGAGAGAGATGAGCTGTTGTATTGATCGAAGGTGAAGAAATGATTGGAATCAAGTCTTCAAGTGGGAGATTGTTAGTGAGCATTAAATGTTCAGTGTATTAACCATGTATGCAAAACACGGTTTGCATATCATATACGGTAAAAGAAAAGAAAAATAAAACGTGTACAAACCGTGTGTGATAAGTGTGGTATATTAGGAAACTTTGAGAGGAAAATGTGTAAAGTTTGGAAGAGTCTCAACTATAAATAAGGTCCTCATCCCTCATTGTTCATCATCCCAGAGAAGTGAGAAACACCAAGCATAGTGAGAGTAAAATAGAAAGATTTTATTCTTAAGAGTTAGAGAAAAATACAGTTTCTCTCATGGGTGTATTTTGGGTCTGGGGTGTGAGTTGAGAGTGTTAAGTGGAAACACTTGTAAAAGTTATTTTTCTCCCAATAGTGAAAATCAACAGCAGTTCCGTAGACGTAGTCAATTTGGTGAACCACGCTAATTTGTGTGTCTTGTTTATTTTATTTTGGCATTATTTTTCACATTTATTCTATCGCTTCCACTATTGTGTGTCTATTAGGGAGTTTATTCCCTAACAAGTACTGCTATAAAAACAGAATAAATGAAATAGAGAGATCTAGGTGTAGATTTTTACCTCATTAATAAGCAATATGCTTCAAGTTATCTTATCTATTTGAAGAGTGGGGCTTCATGCCCTTCAGAAAACAGTCATCTCTCTCTCTCTCTCTTCTCCTTTTATTTGATAACCTTACGCATAAATTGGTCTAATGGGAGCAATTAATGTTATCTTGTCTGGTCAGATACAAGGAGTATCAACTTAAAGATTACAGTTCCTGGTTTTTAAATCAGGTAAGTATTTTTTGTTATTAGCAATGTGAGATATTGATGGTTGAATATCATCTTTACTTTGGTCTTCTTTTATTTATTTATTTTTTTTCAGCTGAACAGTACTCACAACTGGAAGCACTTGAAGAGTTGTCTTGTAAAATCTGAAGACTGCAATAACCTGTCAAAAAAGTATAAGGTGTATGTTCTCAACTTGTTGAAAGTCCCTCTTATCTTCCATTTGAGCTCAGTTTTTCAATCTCATTTTGTTGACTTAAGAAAACTGTCATTTTTTAGACTCTTAAGCAATACAAATCAGCAAAACTGACCCCTATTGAGGCTGGTTGCTGTCGGCCACCGTCCGAGTAAGTTACATTGTTTTTATTTTTTGTTCTTTCACAAACTTCCTTATCTGTTATCTTTTTCTAATTTTTCTACAAACGTGCTTATAAAAGTACAATGAAGGAAGCTTTTCGCTGTAAAAGAGTACATATGTTCTTTGTTTCCCTCCTTTATTTCACATTTATGGAGTTGTATTTGCTATAAATTTTAGGCAATATTTAAGACAAGTGAAATTCCAGGTTACTGACATTACCATTTCATTCATAGTTGTGGTTATCCAGCTGTAAACGCTTCATTCTATGATTTGAGCTTTCATCCAACAAGTTCTAACAAGGACTGCAAACTCTACAAGAATTCTCGCCAAATCAAGTGCTATAATTGTGATTCTTGCAAGTAAACATCATAACCATGACTCTATATATGAGGAGTGCTAGTGTTTGACGCAAATGACGGGTTTGACAAATCCTAGCCATTGATTGGAGTAGGCCCACAGTCAATGGTCGTGATGTGTCAATTGAACGTCTAATGATAGCATTTCCCATAAATGTTTTACTTTTTTTTTTTGCTTAATTTTTTGATCCTTTTAATAGGGCCGGAGTAGCACAATACATGAAAACTGAGTGGAGAGTGGTAGCAATCTTCAATGTTTTTCTCTTTCTTGTCTTGGTAAGTCTTTCTGATCACCAAGTTGCAATAATCATCAAATTAAAATAAAATACATGCATCTCTGCTTATGATAGACAGTTGAGTCTCATAAAAGTCGTTCAATATTGAATGGAACTCTACTCTTTGATCTTAATGCATTAATATTGAAGCTAGTTGAAGAAATACTTAATGAATAGTGATACAAGATGGGCTTTGAATAATATAGTTAATTCATGTATTAAATTGCTCCATTTTATTTATATTTATCTTGCCTTTTGTTGTGGAATCAATGCCAGTCCATGATATATTTTGTGGGATGCTGTGCGAGGCGAAATGCTGCAAGAAGCCAAGCTAAAGCATAGAAGGGTTCATATAATTCTTTTTGGACAATGAAAATCAACGGTTGTTGTTGAAGATCAGCAGATACAATCCGTCAGTCAATCACTACTAAGTGACTTGTTCGTAATATTGTTGTATCAACCTGTGAGAAGAAATATGAGTAAGAAAGTTATTGGTACGTGAAGTGTTGGATATGTAATCTTGTAAAAAAAAAAAAAATTAAAGAAAATGGAATGTTTGTTCTTGTTAATTGTTAGGCTATAGGGACACAATATGTTGAATTTGTTCAACCATTTGAGGTTTGAGTATGAATCATTGATTTCTTACATAATGTCCAAGAGGGCGTAAAGTTTTTGATGAATACTTGTTTGGTTGGTAAACAATGACATTTGCTAGGAGAAGTACCCTACAAAACGACAACAGGTCTTGGTCACAAAAAGAAATGAAAAGAAAAAAAGAAGAGTATAAGCACGAGAGAGATGTGACAACTGACAACAGTTAAAAACGATTTAGAAAGATAAGGTGGTTTTTTTATTTTTTGGCATGGATATTATTGTTTTCTAATTCATTGACCTTCTGCAAGCTTCTTCTTTTTTCTGAAATTATTCTTCACCTATTGGAGACGTCGTTTAAGAGATGTTTTCATTTTAATGTCAATTATAAAGATGGTGTCGTTTCTCTCTCTTTAGAAAGAAAAGAGGACATTTTCGTATCTTTCAATGAGATCACGTCGTTCTTACATTTTTAGGTGTTGTGTCTGTGTATCTGGATGAATCGGATCGTACACGTGGTATTTAAATGACCGAATGAGAGTAATTTGATTTGGGGTGCTTTTTAGTAGCGATACAAAAGTAACAAAGCTCAATTGAATCAAATGGTTATGGATACTATGTCTTCTTTAAAGAAAGAAGAAGGAAAATAAACGTGATATATCATAACAACACATTGTTGTTAGCCCTATGCTTATTGTAGTTTTCTAAACGACACAGACATGTTTTGAATTTATCGTCGTTTTTGACATTTTTAGAAACATTGTCCTTTACCTTAAGTAAGATATGCTGTCGTTTATCGAAATATTTGCCGTTTCCAGAAGATGCCGTTGTTCTTGTATATACCGGCAGTTGTTGTCGTTTTATAAATGATTGAGACATGCTGTCGTTTTATGAATTTATTGTCGTTTCTGTCTTTCTAACCGTAGAAATATTGACGTTTGATGAGATATGTTGTCGTTGGTGTATTTGCTATCATTATATTGTCGTTTAACGGACATATTGTCGTTTTATGGAGTTCGTAATTGCACCTGCAACTTGCAAGGCCTACCACAGACGACATCAGACGTAGAGATATCCAAATCCCCAAAATGCCCTTGGTCCGTCTTCCTCCCTCTCCCTCGCTAAACCCTAAACCCTTTTTCTTCTTCTTCTTATTCTTCTTCTCTCTCTCTGTGAACTGAACTTCACTGAGACCAAAGATTCCCTCCATTGCACCATCAACCATGTCCTCTTCCATTCTTCTAGAACGTCCCAAAACGATGTCGAAGCTTCTATGTAACCTCATCCTGACCCGACCCATGGGCGGTGGCCCTCGAACCTTCCCCGGCGGCCTAAACAAGTGGCAATGGAAGCGTATGCACGAGAAGCGGGCCAAAGAGAAAGAGAAGTCTCTCCTCGAACAAGAAAAGCAGCTCTACCAAGCCCGTATCCGCTCCCAAATCCGGGCCAAACTGGCCGGGAAACCCGACCCGTTCCCCGACCCCGGCCCGGAAACCGGACAGGGTCACGGACCCATGAGCCCCAACGAACACATCAAGGCCCTAGCTGATCGGTTCATGAAACAAGGAGCTGAAGACTTGTGGAACGAGCGCGACGGTCCGATCAAAACTCCGCCGTCCAATCCACGGTCGAAGGTAAACGAACGGCCGAGGTCGATTACTGGGTCTCCGATTGATTTAAGGAAGATGATAGCAGAAAGGCGTAATTTAGCTGGAAACCCCGAAAATGTGAATTTGAGCAATTTGAATGGGAATTATGTTAGGGCTAGGAATTATTCAGTGGAGAGTTGGAGGAAGGGTCGGAGAAATGAGGGCTCTTCGAGCCGAGACGGCTCGGGTTTTGATTCAAAGGGTGGTTCTTTGAACCCCTTTGTTCGAAGTTTAGTGAGTAGTAATCGCGAAAATTCGAAGTTTGACAGGAATTTGAATGATAATTCTGTGAATGGGAAGTTTGCTGCTAAGAAGAAGAGGAAGCTGTGGAGAAATGATAGTTCTTCGAGTGACGATGAGTCAGATTTTGATTCAGAGGACGAATCAGGGACGTCTTCTGGATGGACTGTGAAGAAAATGGGGAGCAGTGCTTCTTTGGGGAAGTATGATATGAAGATAAAGAGGAGGATACCACTGAATTCATGTGATAAGGAACTCGATTTTTCGGAGGAGGTTGAGTTGATTAGGCACGAAATCAGTAAAAGAAAATTGGCTGATGAAGAGGAAAATGGTGAGGAGGAATCAATTCTTAGTCAGAAGAAGTAAGTGATATGTTCTTCTAATGAGAGAAGTGGGATTTTTTGATTGGTAGAATTTAACTATTGGGTGTTCATTTATAGGATTGTGCTATTAATTAGTAAGAGTGCTCGTCTTTGTTTTGCCAGATTTGACGAATTTGACATATCTCCATTAACAATCAAGGCGCTATCTTCTGCTGGGTATGTTCAAATGACTCGAGTGCAGGAGGCTACCCTTTCTGTTGTTCTGGAGGGTAAGTTAGCCACTTGTGGAGTTTATGTGGTTTACATGTTTATGCCAATGAGAGACTAAATCAATATAGGCCAATGGAAGTTCTAATGTTGTTTATGCGATGTTATTATTGTTGCAGCTTATGAAAATGATTTTTATGACTCTTGTTACCAAAATAAAACAGTGGTTTTTGATGATTTTCCTTCTAAATGGAACAGGGAAGGATGCTTTGGTCAAAGCTAAAACCGGCACCGGGAAAACTGCAGCCTTTTTGGTACTTGTCATTTGCCTTTTTTCTTCTTTTAAAAATGTATTTAGTATCAATTTACTTTAAATCTTTTTCGTAGTGACGCTAAACATGAACAGCTTCCTGCAATTGAAACAGTTCTGAAGGCTTTGAATAGCAATTCTACCCAGCGGGCGCCACCAATTTTTGTTCTTATCCTCTGCCCCACAAGGGAACTTGCAAGTCAGATAGCCGCAGAAGCCAATGTTTTGCTAAAGTATCATGGTGGAATAGGTGTCCAAACATTAGTTGGAGGTACCCGATTCAAAGATGATCAGAAACGCCTTGAATCTAGTCCAAGCCAGGTTCACCTTCTAATTTTCCGGCTGAAATATTGTCTTCTTCTTCTTCTTCTTCTTATTCATTGTTGTTAAGAGAATGAAGATCTGTTCTATGAATTTCTTGCAGATAGTAGTCGCGACTCCTGGCAGGTTGCTGGACCACATTGAGAGTAAATCAGGGTTATCTGTGCGATTGATGGGATTGAAGATGCTAATACTTGATGAAGCTGGCCATTTACTAGACTTGGGATTCCGGAAGGACATCGAGAAACTTGTTGATTGTTTACCTCGACAGAGGCAGTCCCTGCTTTTTACTGCAACAATTCCGAAAGAGGTTTGATACTCAATCATTATTAATCTGAATTTTAAATAAGATTAGATAAGTTTCTTCACGGATACTCTTTTGTTCAGATTTGTATTATTATAAATATGCAGGTTCGCCGAATATCACAGCTTGTTTTGAAAAGGGAACATTCTTTTATTGATACCGTTGGTCTGGGTTGTGCTGAAACTCTAGCTCAGGTATAGAACTGTAGCCATTTAGTGAGTCATGATTAACGATACCTAATGCAGGTCTGGTAAAATACCATGGTTGACTAGAGCAGCGATTGGTCATATCTAAAGCTTTATGTGTGATGATTCCATCTTGGTTTGCTATATGCAGGTCAAACAATCCTATCTCGTTTCACCACATGAATTGCATTTTCATATAGTCCACCATCTTTTAAAGGAGCATATTTCACAGTCACCTGACTATAAGGTTAGCTGTTATGACTCCTCTACTTCCTTTTGGCTGCAATGTTACATGTGCTTGTGGTCTCACATTTTTGGTTTTCCTTTCAGGTTATTGTTTTCTGTACGACTGCTATGGTAACATCACTCATGTATCTTCTCTTCCGTGATATGAAAATGAACGTCAGGGAGATACACACTAGAAAACCTCATCTTTCTCGAACTCGAGTCTCTGAGGAATTCAGGGAATCAAAAAGATTAATTCTTGTTACATCTGATGTTTCGGCTCGTGGAATGAACTATCCTGATGTTACCCTGGTCATTCAGGTACTTGTAAAGCTCAAAATGTTTTTTTTTAATATCTTAAATGCAGGCTTTGGCAATATATCTCTGTGGCAATATATCTCTATTACATACTTATATTCTGGTTATACATTGAAGTTTTAATAGCATAGTTATGCAACTTTTTATGTTTTCTGTGATTTACTTGATTTGGATCTGACCAGGTGGGAATACCTTTGTCTCGGGACCAATATATTAATCGCCTTGGAAGAACAGGAAGGGGGGGAAAAGAGGGAGAAGGAATCTTGTTGCTTGCACCATGGGAGGAATATTTTCTTGACGAATTAAAAGATCTCCCTCTTGAAAAGTTTACTTTATCACAATCGGACCCAATTGCAAAACATAAGGTAATAGTCCTTTTCACTATACTGGTTACATTGTTTTGTTTCATAATATCGATCGAATCAAATGTCAAACCAAACAGTTTTCCAAAAGAAAGTTGAGGATCCTTGTGATACTCAGGAACATAATTTCCTTCTACGAAAAATAGCTTGTTTTGCTACATACTAGTTGTCCTTGATCAAGGAAATTGGCAGGGATTAACTGATCCATAGTTATTTACTTTTTCGTTTTCTTCTTTGCATTGCTTAATTTGCTTTCACAATTTTGATGGTGGTTTCTCTTTTCTATGCTGGATTATGTTCTCTCTTACAGATGGAAGATTCTATGGCCAAGATTGATGGTAATGTCAAAGAAGGAGCATATCATGCTTGGCTTGGTTACTATAACTCGATCAAGGAAATTGGCAGGGATAAAACCACACTTGTCGAGGCGGCCAACCGATTTTCTGAATCAATTGGTCTGCAAAAACCACCCGCTCTCTTTAGAAAGACTGTGGTAAAGATGGGTTTGAGAGATATACCTGGCATAAGGATACACAGGTAGCTCTGATTGGAAAGTTGGTATGGCAACCGGTTGAGATAATTAGAAACAGGAGAAGCAAGAATTTCTA
This sequence comes from Parasponia andersonii, assembly GCA_002914805.1. Classification (NCBI taxonomy): domain Eukaryota; kingdom Viridiplantae; phylum Streptophyta; class Magnoliopsida; order Rosales; family Cannabaceae; genus Trema; species Trema andersonii. The sequence goes on along the minus strand of JXTB01000109.1, from coordinate 134,082 downwards.
CCTTGTTTTTGAGTCGGTGAAAGTTCTCTTGAGTCTGATTTTTTATTCCACAGAAAATTTTCGTTTCCTCTTCATTCTTTAGGCTGCAGATTTACCTTCCGTGGTTGTCTTTTATATTATTTTTCCCCCAACTCTCTATGTCATTCATTGTAGTTATAAACAGCCTCATTGCTTCTTATCATTAGAATTTTGGGATAGGTTTCTTAGGCTAAGTAATTTGAAGACTCTTAGTCTTACTTATATCAAGTACCACTACTAGGTACATGCCATGTTGTACATTTCCATCTACAGTATAAAATTATAACATTTTATTTATAGATTGTTGATTGTTTTTTTTTTTTTTTTTAATAAAATTTGTGGAACTTATTATAAACAGATATTATAATCATACAGCACTATTTTATTGCGTTGTATAATTTCCCTTTTCACCTTGATGAGCATGAATGCCTTTGTCACTTTGAAGATGGAATGTTGTGAGGCCCTTGCAAATGCAAAAAAAAGAATTGAAACATCATTTTTCCAGCCTTATGTTAAGAATAGTAAATCTTTTGTTAGAGTTTTGGCATCTTTGTATAAATTGGGAACAAAAGCAAGGAAGCAATGTAGGGAATGAATAAAAATTAGTAGGGTTAAATTCACTTTACCCCTAGACACTGAGTTTAGCGCTTTACCGCCTGAATATTTTTGCCATTAGATTCACCCACATACAAGATGAAATTTGGGTATAAAGTGTTAAATTTATTCATTCAAGTGGTTGTGTGTAAAAACTAGCGAAGTATAGGGGGCAAAGTGAAAATTTTCTATAGAAGAACCATGACATTCACAGTACAGTGGAAATTTCCACGATGTTTTTCCTTCCTTCAATAAAAGGGAAAAGATCATTTAAAATATATTATTGTTTTTTCCCCCTTATTTTCTTTNTTTTTTTTTTTCAATTGATAAAAGAAATGTCTATTTGGTAATTTCCAGGTTCCAGCCAAATGACAAAATACATGCATGCCGCCGTTAGTTCTCAGTAATTTCAATAGTTTGGCTTCTATAAGAACTAATGAACTCTGAATGAAGACACTATCCTCCACCAAGTTCTTTCAATATCTTATAGAATCAAACAACTCATTCACACACGAGGTAACTCATTTTTTTTTTTCAATAAGGTTATCCATTTTTATTATATTTTTCAGTTATTTCATTCTCTAACTAGTACTATAATTTTTCTCATAGGATAGAAGTCTTCAATCTTTTGTTTAGAAAAGTAGAAAATGAAAAAAAAAAATGCTAGGCCATAGAAGGTGGCTCCTTAGTGTTTTGTTATCTTTTGAAGTTTTAGTGTTGATTTTTACTTTCAACTCTGAAATACAAGCTCGACAATTATAGTTTTGATAAGAAAAACTTTAGAGAATATTGGAGTCAAACAATGAATTTTTTTCAACTTTGTTTATACAAAAAGGAGCTTGGTTTTTTGTTGATGCTGATAGAAACGTTTATGATCTGTTCTTTTGGGATAGTTTTGCTTCAAAATGCATCAATATTCTTTTGAAATTAAAATTTTGATCTTGGTAAAGCCTTAACAAGAAAATAAAAATTAAGTCAACAAGCAAAGTTGAAATTGAAGATACTCAAATGTGTACTTTGAGATCTTTTGTTAGATCCTTAATTGGTGAAATATCATGGAACTACTCCTATTTTCTTGGAAAAGTTCAAGTTCACAGTGATCAAAGTCGAGACCTTACATGGTTTTCTTATAGCAATACTAGAAAAAAAAAAAATTTTGGTACTTGTTTTAGCTGTCTCACTTTATTTGTTGAATATATTCGGAATGAAATGAGGCAATCTGTTATTTCGAGTGTTTGCGATTGATTTTCATATTCTAAAGACTTTGGTTATGTTCGTAGTTCTTAATCAGGGATCTTATGCATGTAGAGATTTACTAGTTTTATGATCCTATAAAGTGTCAACTTTGAGAAGTAAAACCTCTAATTATTATGGAAAGAAAGTTCCAAAAAGTTTTCAAACAGAATGTTTTGGATGTTAAGGTTTGTATATTCGAATATCCGGATAAATTTTAATTGATCAAAATATAATTTTTATTAGTGAATCTAACTCTTTCTGTCATATCTAAAACTTTCGTGAAGTTTCGTTCACAGTTATGGCATATTCTTTAATTTATTAATGAATCCACCTCTCTTTCTGAAATTTGTATAAACTATCGTGAAATTTCACTTACAGTTATGACACATTCTAAATGTCGTCTAGCTTGTCTTACTAATAGTTGTTTTATGCATAACATCTGTTTTACGTAACACTCATGTTAGGTTATTTTTTTACTGCTTAGTAGTGATCATCTTGATATTTGTAGTGAAAACGAAAGTTGTTTACACTACGTACAGTTTAAGTTCACAGTGAACAAAGTCAAGTCCTTACTAGTTTTCTTATATCAGAACCAGGAAAAAAAAATGAATCTAGTTTTATATTTGTTGTAGTTGTTTCACTTTATTTATTAAAAATTGTATGTTTGGAATGAAACGAGGAAAAATGTAATTTTGAGTGATTTGATTGATCTTCATATTCATAATACTTCAATTATACGATCATAGTAGTAATCAAAGATCTTATCCATGTATTAGATTATCTTGTTTCATAATAGAGTAGTTTCTTGATTCGTTAAGTGTCATCTCGTAGAAGTAAAAATTTTGATTAGTATGGAAGAAAATTCCAAAGGGATTTCCATTCTATTTCTTAAACTTGTTAGAACTTTCGCGAAGTTTCTTTTACAAGTATGGTATGCTCCTTAATTTACTAATGAATCCATCTCTTTCTTAAACTTGCATAGAATTTCGCAAAATTTCATTTATAGCCACATTCTAAATATGGTCTAGTTATTAAAGCTTTTCTTACTACATACTAGTTGTTTCGTGCATAACATCTGTTTTACGTAACAATCATAATATGTTATTTTGTTGTTTTTTAACATTTGCAGTTAAAATAAAACTTGTTTGCATTCTATTACTGTAAGGATCATGAATGTTATGTAGTGATTTGGCAATGAAGGAATGTACCTCACGCCAGTAGGGCACTAGTTTTTAATTGCCTACCTATTGTTTTTGCTTTTTCCGTGGTCACGTATGTACAAGTTTTCCTATTACTTGCTACAATATTCTTTCATAGTTTGTGCAATCTCCAACTGTTTTGTTTACATAAACATGTAGCAGGTTGTAGCTTTCAAGGACTAGGGATTAAATAGGTTTCATCAATATTTTGATTCTAATCTAGTTAAGCAAAGCTAGTAATTGTTCTTTAACGTGTAAAACTTGTTTATTAGTACTTAAATTTAAGGAAAATTTCATGGCTATAATATACACTTATACTCTTTACATAATTAGCAAACTTAATGAGTCCTAATGAAATTTAAAGTTGTTTAAGCAATCATTTATGCTGTGCTTGTACACCATAGTGCTTTATTTGTGTCGTATGTTTAAATATTGGACTTCTGTTTAGGAGAACTTACAACCATTTTTCAACCTCATGTTTTGCTTTTTAATACTCGAAATTTTGAACTTTTTTTCTCAGGGAACGAACTTTCAGAATCTTCATCTGAATGTTTAAGTGGTATTTTGCATTTTCAGTTGTCCTCAAAATTTTTAGTTAATCTAATGCTAGTATTGTCACGATCCAAAACCCGGGCTAGTGGCAGAAGTGGAATTTCACAAAGGTGAGAAATTCCTTAATTTATTTGAAAAGTGTCAAAAGTTCTAATTTTTATAAAAACGGTCCATTTAAATAAAATAATCGGAATTCCATCCCGTGAATTTCTCCCACAGTTCGTATACACCATCAAACATAAATTGAATAATTATTTAAAAACATGAAATAAATTTCAAAATCCATCATTATCATCATTTACAACAGATGTCAAATACCAGAATGACATACATAAGTTTACAGACAAAATAGAAAGCAGTAATCTTGGTTCAATGCTAAAACAAAATTCAAATAGTCCAAAGACTATGACAACAAAGTCCTAGCATTACCAAGAGATGAACTGCAATCAGGATGACCTCTTATTCCTTTTGATCACCAAGATCGCACTGGACACCACCTGAGGAGGAAGGTAGGGGGGGTGAGCATACAATGCCCAGTAGGAAAATAGTTACCTCGAGGAAAAACAGTTCAGTGATGGAAATCTCCTGCATGGTTAGTTCAAATCCAAAACATACACACACGTATATATATATAATCCAAACCGGGAGCCAATATATATAAAACAGTGTAATCAAAACCATCACTCCATATGCACATGACACAAATCAACCCATACCCATGAGCTCACATCCTCTCATCTGTGGAAAACCAGGATGATGGCACTAAGTGTACCTAATAGCCTACCTGATACCTAAGCCTATACCCGGAGGGAACACCTATGTGTCGCCTACTAAACCTGGAGGGGCAACCGAATTGCCTACACCTACCAAATGGGGAGGTAATCAGAAGTAACAAGATCTCGCACGAGTTTACGGACTTTCACCGACGGTGGGGCACGCAGCGCCACACTGTAAAAACCACGATGCTAACACGGTGTTCATGTATGATCCTATGACACGTGCAATACAGAACTGAAGTGTAAAAACTACTGTACTCTGGTTTTTCAGTAAAA